>JAULKJ010300677.1:0-11599 GCA_032355405.1 Rubia balearica | reverse complement strand
GTTGCTCTTAACTCTTCCTTAGAGAATTTCAAGGCAAATTGCCACACATAGAGCACAAAAGTATACAAAAGTGAATAAAAAATGTTCCCAAAATAACCATATAAAATGGATACATCAGAAGGCATATATTCTATCACTTCCAGGAAGAATAACACTTGCCAAACATGTATTAGCATCAGTGGCAATTTATCTTCTAGGTATTTTTAGAATACCAAAACAAGTTCTTGACAAGTTGGATAAAATTGTGGCTCACTTTATATGGGGAGAAGAAATGGAGGGAAGATCAGTACACTGGAAATCATAGAACTTTGTGTGCAAATCAAAACATGAGGGTGGCTTAGGCATGAGATCAATGGAAGGAATGAATAAGGCATTACTAGGAAAGCATGCATGGAACTTAGCTAGAGATTCAGATTCTCTTACAAAGCCAAGTATTTTAGAAACACAAACTTTCTCATTGTCAAACGGAAAAGATATAAGTCATGGGGATGAAAATCGATATTGTTGGAAAAGAATCTGATTACTGATAATCTGGCTTGGCAAGTCAGGTCAGTAATAGAAAATAAAACCGCATGATCAGTGGATTACGAATCATACAAATCCTTTTATTCCTCAGTCCAATGTTACAACTCATACAAATCTAACTGTGAGAGATTTAAAATTATGGAACATGGAGAATGCCTTTAATCAAAGTTATCTTTCCAGCACAAACAGTACCTCATATTATGGTAATTGGAAATTCAGGAAACTTGCAAGAAGATGATATCCATCTATGGAGTCCTAACAAGGATGGAAACTATATAGTGAATAAAGTGTATCATATTACAATAAAGAGTATTGATCTTCAGAATCAGGTGGTGCCACAAAAAACTAGCATCCCACTTAATTAGAAGATGAAAAAATTCTGGAATCTAATCTAGAATTTTAACACCCCTCATAAGTTACTAGTATTCATTTGGAGAATGACGAATAAAGCCCTGACAAACAAAGAAAATCTGGCTAAACGAACATTTTTCAGGAAATGACTTGCTCCACGTGTTCTGCATTCGATGAAGATGAGACTCATTTATCAGATGTGAGGAGTCAAAGAATCCAAAGGACTTCTTCATTAGGCTTTAATTTCAACAACTGAGATAACTTCATGTTTATGCAATGGGCGAAACTCGCACTACATAAAGAGTCTATCAGGTTTTCCACATGCATCTTGTGGGAGCATAAATAATGTGTTTAAGTATCCGATTGTATGCCGGGAAGAAGCAAGAAATCTATACACACTACTTCAGCCATCACAGAGGAATACAAAGGTTATATTTTAAGATTCAACATCTAACGAACTTCCTTAATCAGATACTCAACAACAACAGACACCAGTTCAACACATGCGCTCTGAAATTCAAGAAGGCATTACGGTCCTATCCTTTGATGGATTATTTCAGGAAAGTAGATGCTTGGGCACGACAGCATGGACAATCTCCAACAATAATACGGGAGAACCACTAATCACAAGACTCAGATTGAATTTCTTTGTGGCTATTTCTCCACTCGAAGCTGAAGCAGAGGCGTGCTTTAGAGTAATCAAAGAAGTACCGTGATCATGGTACAATAAAGTTAATATCTTCATAGATTCGGTTATATTAGCATCATCCATCTGAGATATGAGCAAAGCATTTTGGAAAATCAAGGAAATAATTTTTCAGATTCAACATATGCTGAAGAGTTCCCAACTTTCTCCATTTTCATAGTCAATCGGAATCAACTAGTTAAGCATCATCGGGTTGCTAATAGTTATGGTCGTTCTTTATGTAGTGCGAACTTTGAATCGCAATGTTATATAAAGTGGCTTTTAGAGAAAAAAAAAAGTGGATCCCATATCAGGTGACTAGACAAAAACAATGCTCCATTCATTTTGTAATCAATGACCCGTGTCTCATTCTTTTTTATGTTTGCCAACTAATTCAAATGGACAAGACTTTTTTTTAGTGAAGAAATGACACTAATATTTTTAAAATTTATAAATGGAGCCCAACATTAATATATTTCCCATAACTCTTTCAAAAAAAATTCTCATCCACTTTCGGTGAAAATTAGTTCATTTTTCGATTCAACTTATTAAAAATGGATCAATATTATGTGTAAACAATTTTAATATTCGAATTTCAATTTTCAGTGTAGAAGATATAAAATGAGTTAGAAAAAATAAATAATGTGGGAACCACAGTGAACATGAAGAATTAAGTGTAGTTGGGTTTATAATTGTGGAGGTAGATTGAAGAGTAGAGTGTATGGTGAGTGCGATTGATGGGAGAGGATGAACATATTATTTTTAAAAAATATTTTAAAAAATGGAGTGTACGTGAGTTTTGTGAAGTATCAAATTGTAAATGGTCACTTATTATTTAATTTTTTTTTTTAAAAAAAAGGAGTGTACGTGAGTTTTGTAATGGGTCTTTATGTGTTTTGCATGTCGATCGCAGAGCAAGCATCTGATCAAGATACAACCATCCCTCTGCTACATACTTACAAAGCAACAAGCCTTTAAAAATACTAACCCACTCTTAAATATCTTTAAGAAAACACAGAATGTGATGATATATTGAAACTACCAATCTGTAAAGAAGTTCAGGATTCTGGAAGAAATCCAAAACATTTAGAAGTAGGTAGAAATTGTTAGTAAAAAAATGAACAAGAAACATGATGGTCGGCTATAGGAATGGTCTGTTATTTATTTATTTATTTAATCAATCATTCAAAGATATTGGGGAAACGTCAAATACAATAAGTGAAATTGACATCCAACCTAATAGCATCTCTAGTAATAAGTTACAAGCGTTTGTATCTTGACTCGCAATGTCATCTTTTCAACATCATGATGTGGCAAGTTACACACTCTAAATATGGTAAGCTACATTCATATGTAGCTTGATAGATTACACTTTTTTTTTACAATATTCATCTTTACTTTTAATTAAATATAAAGGTTATATATTTAACAATAATAATTAATAAATTAGGCATTATTGTTATTTAAAGTAAAAAAATATATGAATAATTTATTTAAAATTATATGGATAATTCTAATAGTAAATTTATTTATAAAATTATGATTTTACTTTACTAGTTGTATATAAATTGAATGTGTTATAATTATAAATTTCTTTTGATCTCTATTTTAATTATATTTTTTTATAGATTACTATAATTATATAATGAGTCCGTCTCTTGAAAGACGGTCTTTCCAAAGTCATGGAAAAATCAAGGTTTAAAGTGTAAAAGAGAAGAAATGAAGATAAAATTTTAGGGTTGCATGAATCGGGTTATAAACTTTATGACTACTACACGTTGTATAATAAAATTTTAATATTGAAACTAAAACCTTTTACCCTTTATAATTTTAATTAAACCCCGTCTTTCCATAAGTTTATGGAAAGATGGTATTTCCCAAGATTTTGCCTAATATGATTATCTTATTCAAATAATTTACTAATATCATTTTATTATAAACAGTTATATATAAATTTCTTGACTAAGTAATTATGTAACTTCACAAAACTATCTTATAGAAATAGTATTGTAATTATATAAATTCATATAATTTTTATTTAAAATCCTAGTATAATTTTTTGAAATGTACCACCATTTTCGTGTGTGCTTTTCCATGCACAAAGATTAGGAAGAAAAAAAAATATATGTTGTAATTTTTGTAAAATTAGATATTATATTCTAACGGCTAGTTTATAAAATCTCCAAGCATAATATTTCATGGATCAATGCAATGAACAATTTTAATGAACAATTTTTACGTTATCTTGCATTTTTTTGGATAATGGATCCAATATTGAGAATCAAACCTATCCCATATCTCCCCAACTCTTTTCACAATTTCAATCATTTCCTATTCGTCCAATTGTTAATCAATATTCTCAAAATTATAGCAATTCAAATCCTTCTCTCCCTAGCTACTATTACTCTCATTCTACCAGTTCAGTTCTCCGACCTATTGTACCAAGCTCCAGAAACAATATAAAATAATATTATTTTATTTCAAACGTACTTGTTATAATTTTTGTTGCATGTGAAAATTGTACACTTGAGATTATACTACACGATTCAACCAAAATATATGTGAAATACAGTTTCCGCATTTGAAGCATTTAATGCAACAAACATCAAGCATTTAATGCTTCTACAATGAAGTGGGCTCTGCAACGATGCGCAATACTGCTCCAATTGGTTGAATTTTGCAAGCAGGTCCAAAAATACCACAGATGGAGATAGGGCTGTTCAAAAAAATTGGAAAATCGATAACCGGTCAAAACGTAATTGGTATTTAATTCGGTTTGTCGGTTAATTGGTTAATCAGTTAATATTGGTTGCGTTTATCCGGTCATGTCAGTTAATCGGTTCCTTCATCTATTTTATTATTTTGTAATAGGTCTAACTGAATATCCGGTAGGAGATTTTATAGCACATTAATTAATTTCAACCCAAAAATTAATTCATTAAACCTTGGACCTTGATCACAAACCCAATAAGAAAAGTTTAAATTCCTAACTCAAATTAACTTATTGTTTAAACTCTATATTATTAGCCCATTTATCTTTAAATTATAATTATGCCCTAAGCAAATAATTATGCAAACAAAAGTCGATGTAGCTTATAATTGTACCCAACACTAATAAACATCGACGGGATACAATTTTAACACCCCTAGTTGGAGATGCTCTAACTAACCTCTAGCAATTACTAACATACTGTAAGGATATTAAATTACATGTAAATCAAACTGATCGTCTACACTATACATATTAGAGATACAATAAAAAAAAATGTATCGCCCTCTGGGATATTAGCTCGCTTTCCGTGAAAACCATGATCACTTGGCAGAGAGAAGCCTATCACGCATCAATATCGCTATGCCAAATAGGGATCTTCTAAACATGTAACACCACTTGATCCAACCACGATATATATCGTTCAAAATGTAAACTCCTTGAAAAACACATATATGACATGTCCAAATTAATAGAAACTCTAAGGTAAAAACACAAACATAATTACGAACACACAATTTGTAAAAAATAGATCGAGAATAATACATCGAAGTAAACAATTACATCGAGTTATCATCGTGACCACAATAGCCTAATCAATCAGAAAGAAGAACAAAACTAATGTGCAAAAACAAATTTCACACTTATTAAATTTTTAAAAAAAATTCAATTAAAATAAACCGTTGTTCCTCCATCTTCCCATCTAATTGAAAAGAAATAGTAGAGTTTTTGAGAGACCACGGCAGGAGACAGGGTTTGCCATAACGATTGATCTGTTATTTGATTCAAGGAAACGGAACCTTCAATTACTCAGTTACTCAGTTACTCAGTTACTCAGTTACTCGATTCCTCAACATCCTCTTGGGCAACATCCTCTTGGGGAATCTCCATTATAGCGATCAAACATCAGCGTGCAATTTTATTAAATTAACTTAAACAGAAAAAGAGGACATGTACAGTGGCTTACCAAATGCGGACATATCATCGAGTCAGATAGTCTCCATGGTTTCCTGGTTGTAGTACCTGATAAATCTGTGTTGGAACTGAATTTTTTTGGCAAGATTTTGGTGGGCTCCGGTGATACGATATAAAAAATATTATTTATTATATATTTTTTAGTTTAGTATTTTTAGAAAGTCAACACTATACTATCTCCATTTTGTTGTATGTGATACCATAACTTTTGGTGTTTGGATTTAGATGAATAAAATGTGTGTGGATGAAATTGAATTTAGAAAGGGAAAAGTAGAATGAGTGGATGAAATTGAATGAATCTTGCCATAAAAGGAAATTGTGCCAAATTCACAAAAATAATTTAAATAGGAAAGTGTGTCACATCCTATGAAACAGAGGGAGTACTTTTTTTCCCACTAAGTTTTTTAAAGAGGTAGTGTGATCATTTTATTTTATTTTTTATGAATAAAGAACATTAACTCGGTCATGTTGGCTAAGAAAAGTTTTGGTTATATTCTAATTTAGGGTTTAGAATATTCAGTTTTGATTTGATTAGAATTAGATTTGGTAAGTTTAGATAAGGTAGATTCATTAAAGAATTCATCCAATATTTGGATTAATTTGCTTGGATGAATATGGTCATCATTTACATTTAAATTAGGTAGTAGTTAGATATAATTTTAGTTTCTTATAACTGTCATAATTCTTTTCAGTTTCAAACGATATTACCATATCCCGCTCTGTTTCTATTTCTGAGTGGCCGAATTATACCATATAAATAAGGGAGCCTTTGGACGAGTTTTACACATTATTATCGATAAAAAATTCAGTTTTTTGAGTTTATACTCTTTGCTTGCGAGCATTCTTTTTCTTTATTGCTTAATCCTACGGGTTAATTAAGTATTAATATCCCTTGTGAACTAATTCCGCGGGATAGTTAGTGAACAAAGAATCATTTATTTGTGAGCTAATCCCGTGGGCTGGTTAGCGAGCAAATTTTTTAGTTGAGCATCAATCCCAAGGGCTAGTTGGTGATCAATTTATGCAGTTGTTATTAGGGTTTTGTGAGATCCCTTAGTAAGGTCTAGAATCAATCAAATTCCGCAATCCTGAGTTTTCGTAAGGAGATTCGTAACATCCGGCCACAGTTTGTGCCAGAATCCGCGAGTACTATGTTGTAGTATACTCATACGTTAAATTCGAATTCCGTTTGAATGAGAAATGAGGGCTCAAAATTGATTACTTAAAAAGTAATATTTTGGGTTTGTGGAAAATACCACATTGGAAATGGGAAAGAAATATGGCTAGTGTAAAGGCTAGTATGAAAACACTAGGAATATCTTTTTTACCTTTTTTTAAAACCGTCAATGACGAGAATGTTTGGGAATCCAACCTTTTTCATTAATCTGATTGATCAAAAGACCTACACTTACATCATGCTATGGGATAATCCCATTTACACAAAGGCACTAGCGAATTATTACAATTTTGATCAAAGGCCTCAATGGCAATAAGAGAATACATAAAGGCACTATTAAATATTACAATCCAAATCAATGGGCTAAATGACTATAAGAAGGGTACACGAAAGATAAGTGGTTTTCATTGTGTATTTGTCATGTAATATCAACCCGAAACTACCAAACAAAATCAAACACAATATTGAAGTATCAAAATTATACGCACACAAAGTGGTCCATCCACACTTATGAAGGTGTATAGGAATCACTTATAATATGAAGAATTTCCTCTAACTCAAACCAAAAGAATACCAAATAAATACCAAATAAATGATCGAAAAACCAATTAAATCAGATTAACAATATAATTGACCTCAACATCCTAAAAAGATACCGAATAAACGATCTAAAGACCAATTAAATCAAATAAACAATATGATTTTTCTGAACATCCCAAATGGATACCGAATAAGCGGTCTAAAGACCAGTCCAATCGAGTTAACAATATGATTGGCCTGAACTCCTAATAGGATACCGAATAAACGAACTAAAGGCCAATTCAGTCGAATTAACAATATGATTTCCCTGAACATCCTAATGGATTGAATTCTACAAATCTGATTCAAATTCTCAAAAAAGAAACGAAAATACCATAAGTTCGTTGTTTTAACGAGTTTGACTTGACTTTCTCCTTACCGCTTCAAATCATTGGATATCAGATCCAAAGTCAATCAATATTTTATGGGAATAAGAGCCTTAAAACATTTATTGACAGAGAAATTCTGATATGATGCTTAAATAAAAAAGCGGCCATTTTAAATACAACCAATATAAAAATTGGAAAATAACTGAAAGGTTAAACCCGCCCCTGCACTAAATTTTTTTAAAGAGAAAACAAGGATGTAAACTACTAAAAATTAAGAAAACAAAGCGAAAATCCACCCCAATAACACTACTTGAAAAAAAAGAAAACTGAAAACATAAAAGGAATCAAAAGAAGAAACAGAATTTTCTCCGGTAATGGAGTGGCGTATTGAGTAGCGCGTGAAAGTTTCCGGTGATGCGTGAGTGATCGTTGAGTGGTCGTGAAGATGTGTGGCCATTGGTGGTGGAGTGTGGATGTTAGCCACTGAATCATTGGAGCCTCTTGAGCGAAAAACTCTGGATTTGAGATTATATATCACCATCAAGTCCCTTAGTCTCCTGGTCGCAAAAAAGAAGCCCTCCGGTGTGGTGTGTCTCAGTCTCAGTGCTACGTGGCTTCCATAGCTACAGCCATCCGCTACATGGGTATCTTCATCGGTCGAAAATACAAAACGAGCACCGGATCGAGTGGTAGAGAAACAGATGATTTTCTTTTTGGTCGTCGGAGAATTTCAAAACATCGGTAGATTCTTAGGGGAGTAAGATAAAAGCAAACAGTGGTAGGAAGGGGGTGGGTGGGGAGGCCACCGAAAGTGAGCGGCGATGGGCCCCATTAGAAGGAGGCGCTAGGGTTTTGTAACTTTTGGGCGAGAGAGAAAGTTTTGCAGGAGAGAGATACCACCGAAGGCTGACAATTTCCCATCCAACTAAAAACTAGTAGCTTAGGAGACCTTGATCGGGTTGGGTCTTGGAAATGTTCGGTTCGGGTAGATCATTTTGGAATTTGATTTTTCAATCGGTCAAACCTTCTAATTGCAAAGGCGTAAAACGATCTCCTTGTCTTCCTCCCTTTTCATTACAGGGGCGTGGACTGCTCTCTTCAGAATTGACGAAGGCATGGATGTCTCCATGATCCCCTCATATCTGTTAGTGCACCTTTGCCAATAAAAGTGATGGATTATCTGAGACGACTACCACCATAAATGAAGACATTCCGCATCTTGATCAAACATTCAAGGGTTATGTTTGGGATCCTCTAAGTGACATGTATGGACCAATGACAAGGTCAAGAATAAAGTTTAGAGATGCTGCATTGAATGCTTTGATTGATCGCCTTCATGATAATGAACTTAAGAAGAAGTCGGCAAGGGTTTGGATTACTTATTCAAGTTTGTCGATTACTTGAAGACATTACGAAGAACACTACACTTTTTTCCCATTGGATTTTTTAATGAGGTAGTGTGATCATTGTAACATTATTTTATTTTAGTCCAATAACTCGGCCATGTGGGCTTATGAAGAGTTCATTAGTTTAAAAATCCAGTCCATGAGGATTTTCAAAAAAAATTTGTCATTTATTCTGATTAGAATTAGATTTGGTAAGATTAGACAAGACAATATTTTTCCTGTCTAATTCTAAGACAGTTCGGCCGAGTTAGGGTAAGAGTAGAATTTGAGTTTTGGTATTTTAGTTAGATATGGTTTTAGCTTCTTCAAGTTGCCATAACATTTGATTCAGTTTCTACTTGTGATTAGGGTTTGAGTTGGCCTAATTTTACCTCTATTTAAAGAAGGTTCAGCCGAGTTTTACACACCTTTTTATCAATCATATATTCACAATTTTAAGTACTTCTCATTATTTATATTGTCTCTTAACCCTGCGGGCTAGTTAAGTTTCAATCTCCTTTGTAAGTGTACCCTGCGGGCTAGACGCTTATAGAGAAAGCTTGTGATCTAAACCTGAGGGCTATTTAGATAACAAGTCGAGTTGGGTGTACCCTGCGGGTTAGATGCTGCAATTCGTGGATTTATACTGAGTTGGGCGAGATTCTCAGTTTAAATAAAGATCCGATATTCCGCAAACCAAATTCTTTGCAAAGAGATTCATATCAAAACATCAAATAAAAATGTTAAAATATGAAATAAAAATAATAAAAATATAAGTTGAAATATGAATAATCAAACAAATGCAATAAGTTAAAAGAGTCCGTCTTCTGAAAGACTATCTTTTTTATAAATTATGAAAATAGCAAGGTTTAAAATGCAAATTAAAACAAATTAAAATAAATTTTTTGGATTGCATTAATCGGGTCATAAACTTATAACTACTAAACGTTGCCTAATAAATTTTTAATATTGCAATTAAAACCTTTTATCTTTCCATAATTATAATTCAACTCCGTCTTTCCATACGCCTATGAAAAGACAGTCTTTCCCAAAACTTTGCCGAATAAAAATATAAAATACTCCAAATAAAAATAAAACACTATACATATAAAATAAAAGAGAGTTAAAACATAAAATAAAAATATCAAAATGCCAAATAAAAATATTGAAAAATAAACATAAAATTATAATAGTTAAAGATCAAATAAGAGAGTTAAAATATCAAATAAAAAAACTAAAATAGACATTAAATTTGAAAATAAATAAACATTGAATAAAAACACTAAAATACACATTAGTTTTAAAACATCAAAATGTTACACTAATATCAACAAAAAAAAAGATCAGTACTAAAAATTTAAAAATCATTTCAGGCGATTTAAACATCAAGGGATACCCTAATAAACAAGAATATAATATTCAGTAAAAAATCAACTTCAATCTCTAAAAATGCACATTAAAAATTAACACCTTAATCCAAATGAAAGTATAAATTAAAATTTAAGATAATAAAATATCACTAACTAGTGTCAACATGTATAATGTGTCAAATATTTAACAAGCAAACACAAAATTTATAATAAATGATCAAAATTTAACTTTAAAACACATGATTTTAGCGAAAAAATGTATTCTGAAAAAACATCATAGGGTTTGGTTGAAATATCAAGTACTGGAAATAAAACATCAAGTTTTGTAGTAAAAACGAGCGCATTGCGAGAAAATGAGGAGAAAAATTGATCAGAGAATTTTTCTAGTCCGGAATAATTAATTCCCCAATTGTTTGTGTCCAGCACTTCAAAAAGTGATATTTGCACCCAGATCCCTCATTCTCTCCCAAACTTTCTTAAATTGTATTTGGAACTTCATCTTTAATTACACTTCATAATATTGTATATTAATCTTTGGTCGCTATGAGACAGTCTCGCACTAAACTTTGTTGAAAACCAGAAGAGCACTGGCTCATTGTAGAGCTCCGGGAAGAACACGGCCGTGTTGCAGAGCTCCAGCGAAGGTGATCTCCCACTTTCTTTCAACATTTTGCAATTAGTTCCAGATCTTTAAAAATTGATCCACACGGAAAATTTAATTAGGTTCTGCCCCCGACTTTGATAAGTTTCTATTTTTTACTTTCACTACATCTACTTGTCTTTGATTTTACCATGAGATGAATTCACATGAAAATGACTCAAGTTTAAAGTTAAGTCGTGATCTCAAGTACGGTGGAGAAGGTTGGAGGTGGGAGCCATAGGGATAGGAGAGAAAATTTAGGAGTAAATTATATGGAAAGGATCGACGCTAGAGAAGATCACAAGTATTGTTAGATTGCTGGTGATTGAAATATGGTGAAAGAGTTTGATGAAGGTGATGGAAAAAATAATAATAATAATAATAGAAAAATAATTCTACAAATAATATCAAAGGTTGAAGTTATTAAATTTACCCGATAATTATTTTATTGACTTGGTTTAAATTTGTTATGCTCGATAAATTAATCAATTTAAAAATATTTCTTAGTAATTTAGTTATGTTTGAGAATATGTAATTTCGATTAAAAGTGAGAGCTCAAATTGTTATTTTTGTTTCTTTATTTAGGGAATTTAT
>JAULKJ010300666.1:0-11599 GCA_032355405.1 Rubia balearica | reverse complement strand
TTCTACAGGTTGCCAGAGGGGACTTTCCACTGAAATTCTTGGGCCTCCCTCTTACAGCAGTACAATGGACTGCCTCAACTTGCAACATCCTTATTGAGAAGATCACTGGAAGATTGAAGAGTTGGGACTCCAGGAATTTATCATATGCAGGCAGAACCCAGCTTGTTAACACTGTCCTACTTAGCATCACAAGCTACTGGACTAGTGTTTTTAAACTCCCAGGGAGAATCCACAAGGATATTGTGAAGTTGTGCAGGAACTTCATTTGGGGGAGAGAGTCAGGTGAAAGGGGTTTTACTGCAGTGGCATGGGATACTATGTGCAGAGAGAGTCAGGTGAAAGGGGTTTTACTGCAGTGGCATGGGATACTATGTGCAGATAAAAAACTAATGGTGGCTGGGGCATCAGAGATTCTTCTCTGTGGAACAAAGCTTCATTATGCAGGCTCATATGGGATGTTAGCTCAAAAAATGATATCCTTTGGGTACAATGGGTCCATGCTTACTACCTAAAAAGCCAGGACTTCAGGGTCTACAAGGGTTCAGATACTCATAGCTGGGGGTGGAGAACTATCACAAGGTTGAAGGTCCAAATGCAAGATCAGCTTGATAATTGCTTGCTGAAGAATGGTAGGTTTAGCATCAGGGGGGTATACAACATATTGAAGGGGAGCCAGCAAATGAACCACCTATCTGGAATGATCTGGTACACCAAAATCCAACCAGCACATATATGCTTCATCTGGATGCTGCTAAAAGAGAGATTAGCCACAGTTGACAGATTGGAGAAATTCAAGATCATACAGAGGGGCTCACTTTTTTGTAGCCTCTGTAAAGCTCATAAAGAGGATGCTTCCCACTTATTCCTCCAATGCCCCTTCACAGTATACATTCAGCAACAATTGAAGCTGGGGACAGTCAGGAACCTGAGAGAAATGAAGAGGAAGCTCCATCAGCTCAAAGTCAGGAGGAAATGGAACAAGCTGCAACTCTACTAAACTTTTCTTTACCATATCTGGATTGAGAGAAACCAGAGGATCTTCCAATCAAAGGAGCTGAAGAAGAAGACCCTAACCGAGCTTATAATTTCTGAATGTAAATGGAGAAGGTCTTAATGTGTAACTGTCCAGGTTTTGTTTTTAGTTTGTTTGTAGGATGGCTAAGAGGGATGGCCTAAACTCATGTTATGGTTGATGTTGTGTTTTAATATATATTCACAGTTCATAAAAAAAAAGTAGTGCAGGAGTTCAAAGAAACTCTCAGTCTGATTCACTGATAGCACATGGATGCAAGGATGTTAGTGTTGATGTTGATGCTTCAGACACTGCTGTCTGGGGTGAAAGATGCGTCTCAGGATTCGGGCTGTTCTCTGAATCAAAGTTTCCGTACCAAATTGGCAATTGCTGATACTCCTTAACTAGTCTCTTTCTTGAAGCAAAAGCCTCTTTTATCAGTTCCTTATATGATCCAAATCTTCTTCTATACCTAAATGAGGGCGTATAAAGCAATTCATTATCCACCATAGAGCATATATCCTCAAGTTTTGGTCCATCAGATAGGTTGATTGTCTCCAGCAGATCATCAGCATTGACAGTATCAACAGCAAAATCATGCTTTTCTAAACATGTCAAACTTTGTCATCCTCATGTAAGGGTATGAGCCCTGTCTTTTGATCTTCAGTGGTAGGCAAAAGCTTAGAAGAAATTGTTGTAATCTGCTGTTTTGGCAAAGAAATTAGCAATGGTAATTGTTGAAAGATTTTCAGTTTATTTTTTATTGGTTGTAGTCGGCGTTTTTTCATTTTTTGTTAATTTTTATCTATATATTTTACTATTTTTTTGATTTTTTATATAGTTTTTGCCGCAATTTTTTAGTTGATGTTTTATATTTTTTGTTGATATTCTATTATTTTTTACCGATGTTTATAATTTTAAGTTCGTTTATTATTTTTTGGATTTTAAACATTTTTTAAACATTTTAATATATTTTTTGATTTTTTTCCAGATTACAGATGGTGGGAAAATGATGGGAACAAATTGGACAAAAACACCCCTATAAAAATATTAGCGATAGATCCCTGTAAAATTATAAGAAATAGGTCCTTGGAGCTATAATATAGTTGGAATTACATAAAAAAAAACCTGCCTAAAGTTTTATCTGCCTCACATGAAACCATCTCTTCCGCATATATATATATATATATATATATATATATCAAATAAATCGAGAATATACAGTAGCCCATCATTCTTAGTCTTGTTGTCAAGATCCAATCGGATTATTGACGAAAGAATCCTTCAATTAGAAGGTGTAGAAGAGAAAAGAATGAAAGCTACAAAATGCTATCACTATTGATCTCATATGCCAAAATGAAGATAAAAAAAAAATTCTCTCCCCTCTCCTTACCAGCCATATCTACACTCTATACACTCCTTTAACCGAATTAATAATTACCCTCACAACCACCCTACTGTTTCCTTTTCCCAGTTTCTGGTATTTTCTGATGTGCTTCCCCTTTAAAGATGCGAAATCCCTACTCTGCCCAAGCTCCATGACATTCCCTCCCTCTTAAGAAAAACTTGTATTCAAGTATGAAAATCACTAAATTGTTGAGTGATAAAAATGGCATCCTCCCATGAAGCTTCTTCTGGAGGAAGATCTTTCCAGGTTATGAGCCATTGTACCACTGAAACGCCATTTCGTATGATGAATCAACGCTGCAAGACCTTATGAGGTTGTAGCCTTGGTACACTGTCCAATTCCATGTTCCAAGTTGTATCAGGAATTCCATGTAACTTGCATACTTCTGTGAAGTAAACTTTTGCTACTTCAGCTGCAGTAAAAAGATGTTTGAGGCTAACAAAATGGGCATATTTCGTGAGTCCATCCACTACCACTAACACATTATCACATCCTCCAGATATTGGAAGTTTTTCTACAAAATTAATAGTAACTTGCCTCCACGCTTGAAAAGGAATGGGTAATGGCTGAAGTAATCCCGGGCTATAACAATTCTCGGCTTTATTTCTCTGGCACACTGAGCAGGACCTCACAAATGCAATAATTTCTTCTTTCATTCCTGGCCAAAAGAAGAGAGAAAGTACTCGTTTGATAGTCGCTGTTTGTCCCAAATGGCCGCCTATTGGGGAAACATGCAATGATGCTAATATGTCATGTCTTATTCCACCTGCAGATCCCACCACAATTTTATTTTTTCGCCTTAAGATACCTCGAGTGTAAGAATAAGCACTGTGATCATTGGTTTTTAAAACCACTCCTGTGATCACGTCCCAAGCCCAAGAATCTCCCACATAACTGTCCTTTGATTTGTTTTACCCACAAGGGCAAGATGGAAGATGAAGTAGCTTTAAGACTGACCCCGAATTGTGGCTGAACCCGAGGCATATTGGCCTTAGAATCCTCAAAGGAGCTCCAGTTTTGCTCCGGTGCCGACTCGGCGGCATACTGCATTTTTTAATCACTCTTTTGATTTTCTAATGAATTCCATCCTTGTGTTTAAATTGATTCAGACACAGGAATTTGGTGTAGAGGGTGAGATTGATTACACTCCAAAGCTTGCCGATGCGTTTCAAAAAGTGATTCAAGAAATGCATTTTTTTTTTTTGTGAATTTGTGTTCTTCATATCACCTTGAACACTTTTGTCCCACTGCATCCATGTTTCTTCTTTGTCATATTCGTCCTCTGCATCCCACATAATAGCAACACCATTTTCTTCATAATTATCACAACTATGATCTGCATGATTTCGTTTCAAGTGGTTACCACTGAGTAGCTCCAAAGGAGTCATTTGATCATGATTTTTTTACTTCCTTGGAAACCTAAACCAAGACCTTCCTTTGCTGCATTTCCTTGAATTGGTTGGTCTGGATCCTCTTGAATCATATCTATAAATTTGAATGGTTCTAGATCCTTCTCACTTGGTTTTCTGGATAATGCATCAGCCGCCCTGTTACATGATCCTGGTTTGTACTGGATTTCTAAGTCCAGCCCCAGAAGTTTTTCTATCCACTTATGTTGCAATGCATTCGTCAATCTCGATCAAATACTTCAAACTCTGGTGATCTATTCGGATAATGAAGTGATTACCTATGATGTAACGTTTCCATTTATCGACGACCATCACAAGTCCTAACAGTTCCTTCTCGTAAGTTGATAGGCTTTTGTTTCTCGGGCAGAATGCCTTGCTCAAATATGCAATAGGTATCTGATCTTGCATAGGTGCTACTCCCATTCCGTTCTCAGATGCATCTGTTTCTATAACAAAGTCTTTGTCGAATTCATGCATCTTCAACACCGGTGCAGTAGTCATTATTAGCTTCAACTTCTGAAACGCTTTGGTGACGGTATCATTCCACTGGAATGATTTTTTTCTTAACAACTGATGAAGCGGCTTGCAAGCAACCCGTATCCGACTATAAACCTCTCATAGTATTCGGTGAAGCCTAAATATCCTCTCAAGTCTTTAACAGTCGTTGGACGAGGCCACTGTAGCACACAATTTACTTTTTGTGAGTTCATTTCCATACCTTCACCAGAGATTACATGTCCTAAATATTCTAGTTTAGGGCTAGAGAATACTCACTTTGATAGCTTTGCAAACAAGTGATGCTTCCTGAGTAAGTTCAGTACTACTTTCAAATGAGTAATTTGATCCTCCAAGTTTCGACTGTAAACCAAAATGTCGTCAAAGAACCCAAAACATACTTTCTTAACAATTCAGTAAAGATTTGGTTCATAAGAGCTTGGAAAGTCGTAGGAGCGTTTGTTAATCCAAATGGCATTACAATAAACTCTAAGTGACCACTGTACGTTTGAGACACTGTCTTATAAATATCCTTCTTTCTAAATCTTATTTGATGGTAACCAGATCTCAAATCTAGTTTAGAGAATTATCGGGAACCATGTAATTCATCTAAAGTTCATCGATCACCGGGATGGGGAATCTATCTTTAACAGTTGCCTAATTAAGGTTCATATAGTCAATACAAAGTCTCCAACTTGAATCTTTTTTCTTCACCAAAATCACCAGAAAATGTATGGACTTGTACTCTGCACGATGAGTTTATTATCAAACATTTCAGCCACTTGTCTCTCTATTTCTGTCTGGTGAGCATGAGGGTATTAGTATGGTTGAAGATAACTTGAAAGAGTAATATAATAACATTTTAGCTACTTTGAAGATACCTTTCATTTTGCTCTTTATTATCTATTCACAAAATGTAATTACGTAAGAAATTTAGCATATCTAGGAATTTGTTCAATAGTAATCAAGAGAGGAATATTTATCTCACATCTACAAAAAACTTCGTGGTTGTCCTTGTTGTCCTCTTTCCTCCGTTTGTCCTTCAAAGCTTACGGTGGTTCCGGCACCTAGGGAGAAATTTCCACCATCTTTGCCTTCTTTTGAGGAGGAGATGAAGACTCGGGATTGGATGCTGATTGTTCAATAATGATCTCCCCTTCCTTATCCTTCCCCTTCCTCACCTTGTCATTGACCAATTTCTCGACCTCTCCCTCCACTTATTTCTCAAACACCTCAACCACTGCGGGTTCATTCTCAACAATTTCACCATCTCGGGAATTTCCAACTTCCTCACCACTTCTCAAAGTGATAACACTTGTATTTTGTCGCAGATTGAGCTCTGGTTTAGAAGGAAGTGTCCCCGAATCTCTTGACTCCATCCTATTCAAGATTTGAGTCATTTGGCTCATGTGAGTCTCTAATTTCTTGATTCCATATTCGTTTTTCTCTTGGAAATTTTTGCCCTTTTCCGCACACAAAGTCAATGGCTTGTATGATTTCATCTTTCGACATCCTAGAACTTTCACCTTTGTTGTGGGACTTTTCTTGGATCCTTTGCTATTGCACTTGAGGTGGCCAATACGGTTGTTGAGAGGGCAATAAAGTTGAGAATTTTGGCCCCCTTGCGGATTCCCAAATCGGATATTCGGGTGAACTTGGTTACCCGCATTATAAGGACTATTTTGGTAGTTGTGGCCTCCTTGGTAGCCTCAATTTCTTTGATTCCCTTGATACCCTTGATTTTGGTATCCTTAGCCTTCTCGATATCCCATGGCACTAACCTCTTCCACATAGTCATCTTGCAAAGTCAGAAATGCATATGTAGGGTGTGGTGAAGAACAAATCTCATAATATTTCACATATGGTCTAACCCCGGATTATTTCATCAAAGCCTTGACTATTGAAGTGAGAGTCAACACTTGGTCTTCAATTTTCCAATTGTTGGAAGGAGCACTTGTGTTGGGATTTTGTCTCCTCAAATCGGCCCTTGAGCTATAATTCCTTGACTCCTCGGCTAACTCCTCCAAGAGTTTCATAGCTTGCCTCGAAGTCTTGTTCCCAAGAGAACTACCACTAGATCCCCTCACTAGCCTTTGATATTCATCAAGGAGACCATTGTATAAATAATAGACCAAATCTCCCTCCGAGTAGCCATGGTAGGGACAACTTGAGAGAATTCTTTTGAACCTCACACAATAGTCGTAAAGTGACTCTTCATGCCATTGGAGGATATTTCTTATGTCCTTCTTCAAGGTGGCAGACTTTGAGGTTGGGAAGTACTTGGCAAGAAACTTTCTCTTCAATTTAATCCAAGAGGTGATACTCTCTGATGAATGTAGTGGAGTTAATCCCTTGCGGTATCTCGCAATGAAAATGGGAATGTTTTCAATTTGTATAGGTTTTTATCTACCCATCTAGGAATCATCCCATAACAAACCATATAAAAGTCGGAGAGATGTTTGTTGGGATCCTCCCCTTGCCTACAAAGAAATGTAGGTAGCAAGTGTATCAATCCGGATTGAAGCTCAAAATGCCCGTTAGCTCTAACCGCGGGATAAGTGATGCAGATCGGTTGTTGCTCAAGATTGGGAGCCATAATCTCCCTCAATGGAATTTTCCTCAATGGGACATCTCCCCCCCTTGAAGGTGAGGGTGTTGAGGTCCTCCTCCGAGGTTCTCTCCTTCATGTTCCCCTTGATGATCCATAGAGGTAGAAGGTTCCGCAAAATGATCCCTAGAAGAGGTGTTGTTCACACTTTCCAAAGAAAGCCTCCTAGGCCTTTTCAAATTTAAATCTAACTCAGAGTCGTAGTGTAGGGGTTCTTGTGAAGAGGATCGAGTACAAACCATACACCAAAAAACCAAACGATAGGTCTCCAAAACAACCTAATATCAAATAAAAGGAAACTAACAAATATTCACAACTAGCACATATTCACACATAATATGCCCAAATATTTAGAAATACATTCCTCTTCCCAGGAAATGGCACCAAAATTTGGGAGTTCATCGGCGTAGCTCTCAAAAATACAATTTATAAGCTCTAATTTCTTCCTAACTACAACTAAGTAGATAATGGAAAGTCGGGGTCGTCCACGATGAAGAGGGATTTTCCTAAGGGTTTACACATATAAGGGTAAATACTAGACTATATATATATAAGAAAGCAAGTAAGGGGGGGTGGTTGGTTTTCTAAGTTATTAATTGAACGAAAACACAAATATCAAAGTAAAATAACCATGCTATCATGCAACAAGCTGCTAAAAGATGGTAAAATTACAATTAACAAAGCCTTGGGGGCAATTGATTCCCACTTCCAAACCTCTTATATATCTTAGACTCGTTCACTAATTCATTCTCATTAATTGCCTATGGGAAATGTTATCACTTCCAATTGAAGATCAACAATCATTTCTTCTTAGTTAGTAATTTGCAAAGACGTTTAACGACCATTTGCAAACCTCATTGATAAGAACTTTAGACAAACAAGGCCTAAAGGTATTTCATCAATGGCATTATATACTAAGAACTATAAATTTGATAAAAACTACAAGCATTAAACCAAATTCCTAGCCATTTAACCAAACAAAGCACATATTAGACTGAGGCTAGAACAAACAACATTCAAGATTCAATTTTTCATTGCTACCTTAGGAAATATATGATAACAAACAACATTAACATACTTATCCAGCAAGATTAACATCATTTACCCACAAGAAGTTCTGATTCCATGTTCTTGGATTTTTATGCCAAAGGTGAGAAAAAATTGTACACTTTCCTAACACTTCTAGTACTTAATCATGCAAATATTTTTTATTCCCAAACAACCCATAATATAAATGAAGTAAACAACAATATTAATGACACAATAAATGCTTCACAACAAATGCTCACGAAAGAGTAAAATAGAGTCTCACTACATGAGTTTGGAAGCTTCAACCAATTTCTCCCAAGTGATAAGTTTAGCTAGCACGAATAATACTATCTTTCATGGAAAATTCATACATAAATAAAGAAAGAAAAGTTGAAGAGAAATGAAGAACTAGGGTTTGAGTGAGGTGATTTTTTGTCAAGAGAAAGGTTAAGAATGAAGAAAATATAAGGGATATTTATAGTACAAGTTGTGGTAAAAAAAAGTCAAAAGGGAAGCAGGGCGCGAGGGGTGCGCATGGGATGAAACGCCCGGTCGGGCGCGCATGAGGCCCCAGCGTGTTGGGCCGCACCATCAGAGCATGGCCGCATGTTTTTTGTGCAGAGGCCATTTCCCCTTGAATTATGGGGTGCGCGGTTAAGCATCCAGGCCGCTCACCTAGCTTCTTCACCCTGCCGGTCGGCCGACTGGTCTTCGCGTCCGTCTACCGGCCTTCCATCTTCAAATCAAGGATTTTCTTCTACCAAATTGTATTGGCCTTCACTTCTAAACATTTCTTTCCTTGTGAATCTTCATTCTTGAATCTTCCATCATGAACGTGATCATAAAAGACCTTCCAAAAACACCTTAAACTAGAAACTTAGGATGTAACTCCTAAATCTTCATCCTAACTTTCTTACCAACAAAGCATCCATTATTCTTACTTAAAAGCTTATTCTATTACATATATAAGTTTCAAATGTGCTAAATATAGATGAGCACATCATTCATAAGGATAAAATTCCATTAGATTCAAAGTAGGTTAAGAAAAGAAAATTTAGATATGGAAAACCGCAAACATTCATCCAACCCAAAACCTACCTAAATCTAGCAATATTCCAACAAAATGATGACAAGAGAGATGCTAAATACTTAAAATACATGCATTTGGCGTCTCATCAAATATCCACACTTAAACCTTTACTCGTCCTGGAGTAAACAAGAACAAGCACAATCCTAAGCATACACTATCATGCAAACATTTTCCCAAAACACCCAACATCTTATTCCTAGACTACCCGAACCCCCAAGTTATAAAAATCTCTCACACTCTCACATCCCAAAGCCTAAGATAATCTAAACACCCAACAAACCATAACAAGAGTGAGGTATACATACAATGTCAAGCCAACTTACTCTACCTAAAAAGCTATCCAATAGACAAATCAAGAAAAACATAAAAATTTTAATTTCTCTCATTTTTCCTAGGAGCCCTCTCGGTTTTTCAACCTAGCTTCACACTTTTTTTTCTTCAATGTTCACCCTCACCTTTTTCCACACCATTTTGTCTCTCATTTTTGCATAAGTTTCCCTTTCGGATTTTCAACCTATTTGGGCCACCCAATTTTGCTTAAGTTACCCTCTCGGGTTTTCAACTTAGCTAAATTTTTATTATTTTTTCAAACAAAACAAATCAAAATAGAGCATATGCAAACTACAATAAAATACAATGAGATATTTTCCTCTCCCCCACACTTGAAACACACATTGTTCTCAATGTGAACAAAAGAACAATATAAAGCAATAAGGGAGAAAGAAAAAAAAATACTCACAACTAGGACCTTGAAGGTCCTTCCCGGTGATAGCAATGCTCACTCATCAATGAATGTTATCTCCTCCACGTTCTTGAACTCCATCTGATATGTAACCTCGACGCATCCACTACAAATACACAACTATGCACGTCTCTATCAACACCCACAAAAGGCAACAACTAGTAGTACTCCTAGATGGTGGTTTTGGTGGTGGGTTTTTTTGGTGGTGGATTATGGTGGTATTTTGTGGTTTTGGGGTAAGATTTTTAGGACAAGGATGAGGAATTTTTTTTTCAAAATAAAAAATCTACTAAAATAATTTAAAACTCCGTATATTTAAGGTCGTTGGCACGACCCTAATGTTATCCATATGGTGAAGGTTTCACCATGAGTATCCAAAAGTAGAGAGATGGGGGTAGAAATCTTCCAAGAGAACATTTTTGTGGAGGTGGAGTTGGTCTTAAAGGAAATGGGTGATTTGAAAACTTGGTATAATCATTTGGCTCCCCTATTGTCTCCTCCAAAAATTCCAAAAACGGTGGAGTGGGTTTAATTGGTGGAGGTGAGGATGATGATGGAAAGAATAATGAATGTAGGGAAATCACTCCTTGCTCAATTTTTTGTCTTCAACAACCAAGTCCTCATCCCCTTGGACCTTATCTTCAACTTCCTTCACCACCTCGCACATCAAAATCAAAGGATTTTCCCTTGGCTCCGAGCTCGCCTCCGATTGTGATGGAAGCTTGCATGAATCTCTAGCCTCCAACCGGGCCACAGATGATGATAGTTGACTAAGTTGGATTTCCAAACTTTTGAATCTCGCGGAAGAGTGTTCCTCCACGTTTTTTATCCTAGATGTAGTTCGGTCTTCCAAGTTAGTGACCATATATTTTATAGCATGCAAGAGCACCTCATACTCCAATATTGGATTTCCTTCTCGAGGGTTAGACGACCCCTCATCCCTTGGGTAGGGTTGTTGTGGCGTGGCATAAGGTGATGAACGCCAATCATATTGCTCATAGTGTTGATTTTCCGTTGCATTCCCATACCATGAATCTGGATTACCACACTCCACTTCGGATTGTAAGAATCATAACATGGATACCATTCTTGAGATCCTTGACCTTGGAAACCAACAACTCCAACCTCTCCATAGCACTCTTCATAACACTCTTGGTTTTGAAAACCAACGGTTTTTTCCTCCTCATAGTGCATATCCCTCAACATATAGCAATATTCGGTAGGATGATTGGAATGAAAAATCCCACAAAACATTGCTCGTTGAGCCTCTCTTCTCTTCATGAGTTGCCTCAAGGTGAGATGCTCCATATTTTTGTTTTTTTCTCCAAAAAGGTCATAATGATACAACAAGGATTCTTGATAAGAATTCACCAAGAACTCAAGAAATACCTACTCCAAACAAATATAGCCAAAAAGAAAAGGAAAATAAAAATAACTAGAACATACACACATAATATGCCCAAACACTTAAAAATAAAAGTCTCTTCCCCGGCAGCGGTGTCAAAATTTGAGAGGTCGTCGTCGTGCCTCTCAAAGATAGTATTTATAAGCCCTAATTACTGCTAACTAATAGAAAGTAGATAGTGGCAAGTCGGGGTCATCCACGGAGAATAGGGATATTCCTAAGCGTTTACATATATAAGGGTGAATATGGACCTAAATATACCTATATATATATATAAGCAAGCAAAAGGGGGGGGTTTGGATTTTTATGAAACACTACGACTAATTTAAACTACTAAATTAACAAACAATTATAGATGACAATGCAAATACGATCACACTAATACAAAAGACGGAATAAAG
>JAULKJ010300656.1:0-11600 GCA_032355405.1 Rubia balearica | reverse complement strand
CGCTATATTCGAGGTACTCTTCATTTCGGTCTCATATTTCGTTCTGCTAGTTCTCCTGAGGTATTGGGGATATTCTGATGCTGACTGGGCTTGTCGATCTACTTATGGATATGCTGTCTTTCTTGGTGGGAATCTTGTTTTCTGGAATGCCAAGAAACATCCCACAGTTTCTCATTCTAGCACTGAGTTTGAGTATCGAGCTCTAGCCAACACTGCTTCAGAGGTTGTTCGGCTCACTCACTTGTTTTGGGATCTTCGAGTTCCTCTGTCCGGCCCTCCGTTGCTGTTATGTGACAGCAATAACGCTATCTTCTTGGCTCAGAATCCAGTGGCTATAAGCGAGCAAAGCACATCGACATCGACTATCACTTTGTTTGGGAGTTGGTGGCCTCCGGCAAGTTTTGAGTTGCGCACGTTCCCACTTCTCTTCAGGGGGCTATCTCGTCCACTGTTCGAGTTCTTCATATCCAAAATGTGCGTCGGCGAAAATCCAACGCTTCGCTTGAAGGGGGTGTCGGAATAAATCAGTTAGATGATTTGATTTGATTTTATCTTGTTGACTAGTTTAGAGTTATATTAAAACTAATCTATCTTTATGCTTTGTACTCTCTATTTATTATTTTCATGATCAATAATAATCATTATGGGAAATAATTCTTTTAGAAACACTATGATAAATTGATCAAAATACATATAGTTATTCTTCTTTGCTACTTTATGAGTGCTATATCCTCACGAATAAACTAAAATTGATTTAAAGATTGAAAATCAATAAAATAACCAAGCATAATATATCAGATATAATTAATAACACTGTGATAAATGGTTCAAAATACATGTAGTGTATTCTTATTTTACTACTTTACAAGAGATATATCCTCAACGTTCTAACTATAATTGATGGAATTTAAAAAAAAAATAAGTGCTCTCAGATCCGACAACAAATTGCATAAGGATAAATCCACGCACTAAAAAAAAACCTTTTACTTCATTTCTACAAGACATTTTACCCTGATATTTAGTCCCAAAAAAATTGAGGTAAATACTGGCGTAATAAAAAGTATACTTTTTTTTAATCTCGGTTCACAACCGAGGTAAAAAGTTTACCTCGATTTTTTTATTTATGTAGGCAAGTATTATGACCGACGTCGGTCATAGCAAGAAGGCATGTGATAGGAGACCATTGTTGCGCCTTCGTTGAGACCTACATCACCTGCAATGAGCGACATCGCAAGAACTATTGACCGACGTCGCATGCTATGGAGCATTCGCATATGTGGATTTATGAATAATACGACGTCGTTTTGGAAGGCTAATCTCACACATATTAAACCGATGCCGGTATGACCGACGTTGGTTACGTGTCGTCAAGGTATCGGTGTGTGCGACGCTTGTTCATCAGAGAGATATCAATTCTTGTAAAATATTATAATAATTAACATTTGATGACATAAACAATCGTTCATCACTAGCCATTACATGTTATTTATAATTGGATGACTCATGATATGGTGATATGCCATTCAACAATCAATTTTTTTCCAATTAATGCAGAATGGAATCACATGGTAGAACCCATACAACTTTCCGGTATGAGCGACGTTGGTTACGTGTCATCAAGGTATCGGTGTGTGCGACACTTGTTCATCAGAGAGATATCAATTCTCATAAAATATTATAATAATTAACATTTGATGACACAAACAATCGTTCATCACTAGCCGTTACATGTTATTTATAATTGGATGACTCATGATATGGTGATATGCCATTCAACAATCAATTTTTGTTCAATTAATGCAAAATGGAATCACATGGTAGAACCCATAAAACTATCACATATGTTACAAATATATGGTACAAACTATTAAAATACATAATGTTGACATGGAATTGAAATATTATTGGTATTGAACCTTCATTGTCTCTGTTGTACGGCATTAACAATGTCAGGGTGATTAGTGAAATGACAAGTCCATCCATCTACATGATGAAATTCATTGATAACTCTCTATGTCCTATTACAACCAATCCACAAGAAAAAAAAATTATGTTAGAATTGGGCAGTCCCAAATGAAATATACATAATATAGCCATACGTAGATGACGTTATTCTCAACTAAAAAAATGTAACTCATCTGCTTGAGTGCGACGTCGCAACATGGCACAACGATGTCACACAGGCTGACCTGCTGACCGACGTTGGCTATTCATAATTTTGTCAAGCACACACTTTGAATGTGCAACGTCGGTAGTTGTTCAAGGGCCGATGGATTAAGACCGGCGTCGCACATTCAAAGTGTGTTCTTATGAAAAAAATAATTATTTGTCCACAATCAGCCTACTTACAAACATGGAATTATTCTGACAACACAAACACTATACACTGTATAACATGTAACACAATCATCATATTTCATGAAAATATTCAATCTTTGTTCCATGAAAAAAATAACATATACAAAATCACTAATAAAATTGCAAATTAACATGGAATGGATGGAAAACTACCTCAATAAATTTGTACCCAGAGATGCTCCATCTTCAGTACTTGTAGATGTTTGAGAGGAGCAATTTAATTGAGCACTTGAGTTGTCGTGATGGTGTGAATGGAAAGAATCTTGGGGGTTGGCTTTGGAGGAAGTTTTTTGGAGATGCAAATGGGTATATTGTTGATTAAACTGAAATGAAAGAGGGTTGGAGGAAAATTTTGGCTCAAATTTTTAGCTTAAATTTTTTGTTCCCACTATAATTTCCAGGGTAACCGACGTTGGTAGCAGATCGGTTAAGGTTTCGCTCCAAGCAAGGTGTATGCGACGTCACATACATGGGCCATATTGTAATTTTTTAAAAGTATCTTCAAGTACTACCATGAAGATTTTGGGACCTTCCATTGACCAGTCGATGCCCAAATCCGAACAAAAAGGTCATGAAAATATGAATTACATAAGGGTATCTCCAATTTTGCATTCTAAATTCTCCCACTTTCTTGGAGGTACCTAAGTGCAAAAAGTAAAAAGTTCACCAGTTGCACCAAAATCAATTCTTATCATCCCGGAAGGGACGTTCTCCATCACCAGCCAAACTTATAATCTCCAAGAGTGATAAAATAACTGTCATGATCCCACAGAGACTTCCACAAGTTCTTCGGATTAACCTTTGTATACTTACAAGTAATCATCTACAATTTACTTTCGACCATGTACTAGCACTTTCAAAAATTGATTGACGGAATTTTATTAATTTTTTATTTTATAATAAAACCCAGAATGTGTAATTTCGTGTGATTCTATGTGGTAGAAATTATCATTTTCATAACGCCCTTCGTAAGAGTATTAATGGAATACAAATAAAAATGATCACACACTACCTTGATTCGCATCCTTCTTAGACAGTACGCATAATATCCAAATCAAACATTTGTTCTCATGTTTGGGTGCATATTTTCTGAAGCGTAGGGTACAGCCAAGGAAGTTTGGGCCACAATTTCATTTCCAAAAAATTATCAACAAATACTCCCTGTTAAAGGTTTAGGGCCCTTCCACTAACCCATTGATGCCCAAATCGGAACAACGTAGTTATGACAATGTGAATTACATAAGGGTATCTCCAATTTCGCATTCAGACTTTTTCCACTTTCTTAGAGAGATCTAAGTGCAAAAGGTAAAAAAGTTCACAAGTTGCGCCAAAATCAATTTCGATCGAATTGGATGTTAATAAAGTTCATGAACATTTTAAATTTCAATTTGTAATTTTTAATATATTATTAACAAGTATGAAAGTAACTTTTATTCATTTTGGTCAAACGCGGGCTCACTTGTTACGCTAGCGGGTTGAAATTGTTAGGCCCACATCCAGGTAAGCCGATGTCGGTCATAGTTATGAATGTTGTCGGCCGATCCATTTGGCGTGCGACATTGCATTGGTTGAGGCAGAATTCACAAGGGTTCAAAATGATGTCGATTCAAAATGTGTGTGTGTGTATATATATGGTTCCCAACTCAAAATCAGTTCAAACATTTACTTTAAATTTTCCTTTGAATCCCCAGAGCCTCTTGTGTTCGAGGTTAAACACTATACAATGGCTGCAGATAACCCCTGATTAAGCTACACTCCGAAGCGCCAAAACTTCGGAACTAACCCCACTTTGGTAAGGTCTAGCTAATGAAATGCATTTAATTATTTTATTTTAAATTAACATTATTTGTTGTTAATTGCATATATATATATATATTTATAATAAACATTTTTTTTGTAATTCAATACATCCAGATGGACATTGTACCACTCCTACAAAATGACAAGATCCAAATTATGTTGAGATGCTACAAGAGAGTGGCGCATGAACTACTCAGGGAATAGGAAGATCAAATGCCCTGTCCCCAAAGGGTTTTTTCTGAGTTTCTTGGAGGTCATAGAAGTTGGGGGGCCGACTGTCTTCAAGGTCATCATAATCTGAATTTTTGTACTAATTGTAAGGATATTTTTATGACTATTGTTTTTCTAATAATTTATTAAGTACTACCTTATTTGAACAATAATTGACTTTATATGCAATTTGATCTGTGCATGATTTTTAAAAACCATTTTAAACTGTACCATTCAACACCATTTTCTACATTGGTTTTAAATACCATTGAAAAATATTTTTGTAGACCAAATTCAATCATAGTTTAAACTCTAAAAGTTCTAGAGTGTAACATACCACCGACGTCGGTCGTTCATCGCATTATATGTTGGTAAAAACGACATATAATGCGAAGTCGGTTATTCTCATAAAACAATATATATTGTTTCTTGTACTGATAATTTATAACGAGAATGCCATCATCAAGGTTA
Source organism: Rubia balearica (assembly GCA_032355405.1). Taxonomy (NCBI): domain Eukaryota; kingdom Viridiplantae; phylum Streptophyta; class Magnoliopsida; order Gentianales; family Rubiaceae; genus Rubia; species Rubia balearica. Next base: position 6,761 of record JAULKJ010300656.1, on the reverse strand, counting down.
TAGGTTGTCAATTTGTAATTAATTCTATTATCACCAGTAAGTACAAAATGTATGATGATAACTTTAAAATTAAGAGTTCCCATAAAATGTGACAAGGAATTAAAATTAATTGCAATCAGCAATATTTTAATTATCAATTTTCAAGTAATTCAGTTATCACCAGCAAGTACAAATTTATGGACATCAACTTCAAAATAAAGAGTTCATATGAAATGTACAAAGGCAACAACTTATAATAAAATGCAATTGACAACATTCTTTATAATCCCACTCTTTGAACAAAGGGACCAACCAAACCACCCTCTACCCATAAAAAGTGTGAAGCAACTGCTACCCAACTATTATGCAGATTCCTGATCACTGATTTTGAACTTCTCCTCCTCTTTGAAGAACATTTTCTTCATATACATCATATCCCAATAACCAATTATGTGTTGTAAAACTTCCGGATGCTTCTAAAGATCCCCCGGGTCTTCAACCCCTTCGACCTGGCAGCCTCCAATTTGCCCTTGGCACGGTATGAAGAGATCCCACTCATTTCCCATTTCAGAGTCTTTTCTTCCTTAGTTTTCACGCAGCACTCATATCAAGGGGTGCTTCCTTGTTTCTTGCCTTACGCATCTTCAATATATGTCCATCCAATCTGGCGCGTCTGCGACCACCGTAACACAAATCCGGCGAGGGTTGTATTTACGATGCGAAGAAGGGATACGAAAAGGTAACCTCTCCTCGAAATGTGTACTGGTGAACCATAAGCAAACCCCTTTGGATACGCAAAGCCCTATGGATATGAGAAGGTAACCTAAACGTCTTTTGATCCTAATTATTGCCTCACATAGATTCCAAAAGCAGGGTATTTGAAGGGGAAGGAGTGAGGTCTCAAAATGAATTTCTTCTATAAATTCCAATTTTCTAACCCCCAATTATTCATCTATAATTATCTCTGATCCACTTTTCTGCATCTATTTTTATTAGGAGGATGAGTAGAATAACCTCTAATATGAACAACCTAGAGCCGGGAGGTTCGATGGATTTTGCATTGAGAGGAAGAAGCACCTGTGGAGATCTTGGCTGCTTCTCAAACCAAGTTGAAGCTACGAAACGGGTGAGGGAACAAATATTGGTTAACAAACTGTGGAGGTTGAAGAATGTTATATCTGGCCCTTCGTGAAAGAGATTAGCATTAGAGCTGAACAAAGTTTTGTAGAGGGATGGCGGGAAAGACTTATTTGGGTTGCTGGGTCATGCAAGCTGAAGGAGTACCTGGAGGAGGGAAATGCCCTGGAATGCGTGGACAAAGATGAAGTAATGGGTAAAACTGGACGGAGGCTGGATGTGGCTTGGAATGGATGGCTTATGAAGAGGTGATGGAGGAAAGTTGGACTGCGTAGACAGGTTAGGAAATCATTCTGTTGAATGGTTGGTTGATGATTAACCAGGAGCAATTGATTATGTAGCAGCTTTGTTCGATGCTTATCCTGAACTTATCTCGTCATATGTAGGGCTTATCTTGTCATATGAAGTTATGCAATTCTATTTTAAGATTGTAATGTTGCCTGATTTTGTAATTACCATTGTGTTGCATTAAAATGGCTGATAACAATAGATGATGTGTAGGCCTTCTTTGTTATACATCCTAGTTTATGTGTTGGATGATGCAAGTGTTTTAACTTCTTGTATTTGACCCCATTCATTGTCTTGGTTAATCTTAGTTTCTGGAAGAGTAGTTTCAGATTAGGTGCTACCATTTTCTCTCTTTTAGTTATTCTAGATTGGGTCGAACCATTGTCTTTTTTAATCACACATTGGGTTTAACCATTTCCTATCTTTTAGTTCACTTTTGTTGGCCTGAAATTCTTTATCTTTCAAGTTGCAGATTTTGGGTAGCTACGGGAGGGACAATTCATCAAGCTTATCATGATGATGGTGGTTGTAATGAACCCCGATAGTTTTGGGGTCGAATAAGCAAGCTGACCATCGTCGCTATCCATGTTTTTGCTATCCTTGTTTATGCATTTTGTATTAATGGTTTGTTTTTAGTAGTTGATTAGGGTTCTTATGTGTTTATTTTGCATAAAATATCCTCTTAGAAAATTTTGGATGAGACCCTGGACATCGAACGGATGATGATGTGAAAACTATGGACTATGGACCATGTAAAGGTTAATGTTGTGTTATGTTGTAGCATCACCATTTTTTTTGGAGTAATGGAATGTTAATTCATGGTATGGTATGATGATGTTGCTACAGCTACTATGTATCCCTTTGGAGTGCAAGTTTTCCTATTGCGCCTAACTCACATGGTTCTTCTTCATTCATAAAATTATTATTTCTTGATGTACATGTGAATGGTGTATGTTGAGTAAAGCGGCGCTAGATGATATGAAATACAATGAATTATAAAACTGGACGGACAATTATATTGACTTTCACAGTTAGGAACTTCATTCAACAATTCTGATCTCAATACTTTGTCATGTAACATACTACATTTTTCTTATCTCCTAGTTCACTAACCTACTATTTTTATTAAATAAGAATCCCGCATTATTTTATGTAGTTACTTTGAATGAACAAACCCTTATTCCCTCTATAAATGTGATGATTTTGCAAAATGATTGTTTTATCGAATTAATGTTGGATTATGTTGTGAGAAACTCAAAATGTTGTGGACAAGTCAAAAATAAAGTAACCTTACGCAACATCACATTGTGATATCGAACTATCTTCTAAACAATGTAGGGTCTAATTTTATTTGAAGTTTATAGTGGTGTTCTCACAGATCCTGGCTCAATTTAAACATGAACATCAACACCACCTAAATGTTCAACTATGAGCAACTCCAAACCTACGCAATTTTTGTGTTGTGAGTGCTATTTTGTTATCCCTCACCTTTAAAAACCAAAATTCATTCTCCCAAAAAAAAATTCAGACATAAAAACTACGAAAATTATATTAAACCTCCCGATGGATCTTCCACTTTGTATTCCTTATACTAAACAAATGACAGTGATAATTAATCCCTAAAATTTTAAATAATATGTTAGTATTATTCCCTTAATTTCAATCGTGGAACTGGTAGATATTTACTAACATTATGTGTAATGAGCTACTAGTAATTATGGAGTAATTATCCTTTACCTTCAAACATCTAAATGTATGGTTGTTAACAGTTATCACTAGGATACTGTAATTATTGTTTTTTGAATTTTCCATATAGGAAATATGTATACTACGAATAATTATTTTAAATTAACTTTAAGTTTTGTTTTTGTGAAATATGTCATGTTTTAATGATGTAGTCTGTATTCTTCATTTGTGTCTTTGTTACTCCCTCCGTCCCAGGCAAATCTGCATCTTAACTATTCACTTGGTCAAAATTGCTTAACTTTGACTTCAAATTTGAATTGATAAATAAGTTTGGATATTGTCGTATGTTATCTTGTTAGATTCGTAATAACATGTATTTTTAAAATATCAATTTTTCATAATTTGTATTTACACACAATTATAGATATTAATGATCAAACTTTTTTTGAGTTAACCGACAAAAGTCAAACAGTGAAGATTTGCCTGGGACGGAGGGAGTACATGTATTTTTTTCTCTTGAAGGGGTGTATCTATAATATATTATTGACATCATTTCGGATGGATTGAAATTTACCTTTATGGACCAGAAATTTGAAGAGCCCAAGTTGGGAGGTGGATTCGGGCTTAAATATCCATGTTGTTGGCTATAAACAAATGGAGATATTTGATTAAATGTTGAACACTATGTCTATTGCATTTTTGCAAGGGAATTTTAGCGGAAGACAAACCTTGTGCACTAATTAAATAACAAATACCCATCTGTTTACTGAAATGAAGTATTAAAAACACTGACATGCCAAAGGCAAGGCAGTGGATATTGAGTGAATGAAGTTATTTGAACAGAATGTTGGATTTTGGTTGCCTCTGGATTCGCTACATCGACGTTCTAACAAATTGGAGGTTGTACCTCATTTTGTAAATTCCAAGTAGCTAGCCTGTTCTATCGTTTGTATGGATGTTTTGATTGCGATCATGTTCTTTAAAAATCCATTTTGAAATGGTCCATTTTCCTTACCATGCTTTTGAGTTTTGTTGTTTTCGAACGGTTTGTTTGAAAGCCGAATGATAGATCATCTCATTCCGATAGATTGTTTAGTATACCATATAATAGCAATTTGGTAATGCACGTGTTTCAATACATTGTGTATTTAGCTATCGGGTGGTTATTTATGCCTACCTATCGTAGGTGGAAATTTATGGAGCCGACGAGGTGCTCTTAAATTTATTCGGTGCCGATAGAAATTGGCCTTACATGGTTGTTGGTGGGTCGGGGAGAGTTGGATGCTATACAATATTTCATGCAAACCAAGTACTGTTGGGAAAGTCAAATCATTAGTCTGGTGCATTCCCCTAGTGCATGCAAGGGTAGTGTCGTAGGAGATTATAATTGTTCAACAAAGTTTAGTTACCATCACAGACGTACTAATGGATGCATTATCTAGATGTTAATACATATTACATGGTTCTTGAAACAAGTTCCTGGATGAGACTGCATATGAGGACCTTTTGTGGATGCGAATAAGGATACGAGAGTCATAATACCATTGATGGGGTGTGGATCTTCATCAGGACATTGCGTGTTATGTTCTTCACGGCGGACATCCAGTAAAGATTCATCTTGCTTGTTGCAATACGGTGGGCATATGTGACCCTTGTTTTCAAACGGATGTGGTGCTGAAAGAGTGGTACATGGTTAGACGTTAAACCAATGAAGATGCCAATTTGTAAGACATAAATGTTTGTTAAGACATAATTATTTGTAGCACATCTGTACCTCATGCATATTTAGTTTGTGATAGTTGTTCGCACTGCCGTCAAAGTTCTCCATTAGGTTCATCAACATCACACCACAGTCCATACTGCATCCTAAAGTATGCCAATGGGGCACGACTCTTTTGTAGATGAAGTCGAGGAAGTGATTTGCGCAGATGTAATCCAGTCCTTGTAGTAAGCACCACACATACGAGCCCTGGAAGTTGAGAGATTGTAAGAAATTGTTATGTATATTGAAGTCCAGTCAACATAAGTGAATAACAGCTTAATTCTTAAAGTTGGTTAATTAAAATAACCAGCTACTATGTACATGGTAGACAAATTTCAGAATAAATACGTACCTTATTTTAGGATGTCATGCAAATTCAACTAAAAAATACCTTATATGAATCGACATTTACGAAGTCCCGATAATGGAAGACGGAAATTATTACTGTCAGTTTATGGAATTGACAAAAACTTACTATTACTCTAGCATAAATGTCTCATTTTTCTTGGTCGTCATGCTTGCAGTTGTCGAAGAAATGGAGAGTTTTGGAGATGAAGTCCACGACTAGCAGCACCTACTTTTTCTTCACTTTGAATGGAACGAATAGTTGTTCATAGTTAAGAGAAATACATAGACGTTAAGCACTGTTTCGATAGGTTAGATGAATGTAAGTCATATTGTAAACCAAGACATACCAATGTGGTTTGCGCTATACTAACTTTGTACAACCGCAAGCATGTTTGCCACAACATTACTATGTTCACCTTTGGGATCAAAGTGTCCTCCTGCTTTGAATGTAAAACTTCTTGTCTTATTTATTATTGTAACACGGATACATATTGTGAAACAGAAATAGCATAAATTGAATTATGGTCTTCTTTAAAGTTTAGAAGTTCCCATATCAATTATGTCAAGTGCTGTGAAGTGGATCTCTCGTCTTCTCCATTCATAGTTTAGTACACGGCACTATACTAAAATGACCAATGGAGATAAAATCACTTCGGGATCGAAGGTCCTCATTTCTAAATTTGTAAGCTCGGGAAGTCCTCTCCCGTCACCGAACAACGTTTTACTACAATGAATATGGAAAAAAATATTCATTTAAGTTAGTAGAATGCGTAAAATAACTTGTAAAATGTGTATTCGTTAATACTAAAGTAGCTATATACTGGAGATCACCAATCACTTCGGCTCCCATACAGTAGTCAGCCACGACTAATTCTTCTGTTGGCAATGGGTTCTTGAACGAATCGCAACGGGAGCACGAACCGGTATAGTAAATACCTAAGGGGTTAGGAGGCAATGTTAATATAGATGGTCCATAAATGTATGGATGTCTTAGACTAAAGGTTGGATGTGCACCCAGGTTTTGTTCCAAGCTACTCTTTGGAGGAGCAGATTTAGGTGGATCCTTCACAAATTTCACATGTCATTTTAGGTAACTCAAGTTGCCAAAGAAATCTTCGTTGCAGTCATTTGCACTGTAAAGGTGTGAAATTTCTAAATAACTTGGAGTGCCTGCCTTTGAACTTACAATACCATAGATATACTTACTCTTTTTGACATAGTCTGCTATGACCACATAAATGTATCATATAAGGGTTGCAGCTCAACGTTATCCTCCTAGAAAAGGAATTAGGTGAACTCAATGAAACTGACATTATTAATGGACAATCAATGAATCCAAATTTCTTTTATAAATTAAACCATTCACCATTGCATGCTAATTTTGTATGCAACATGTAGTTATGGTATGGGAACGGATGGCTGGTGTGTCCATTTTATACAGTTATTTCGGAATCTTTTGTACTCATTTTGGTAGATTTCTATGGTTTGGATACTCTATTTTACCTTGAAATTCTATTACTAGAGTTAAGAACGACTTTATCGCTTTTGTCACTTGTAATAA
>JAULKJ010300640.1:0-11603 GCA_032355405.1 Rubia balearica | reverse complement strand
TTAGATATTTAGCTATAAGTTTAGGGGGTATTTTTTATCTTTTCACTTAGGGTCAATGTCTGAATTGCATCGATCAATGCTTGAATAGTGTAGATTGGGTAAAATTGCACATTTTAACAATCTTATAGGGTCATTCTGGCACTTTCAGATTTTACAAGCCCAATCATGCACTTTTTCAATCTTATGGGGCATTTTTGCCTTTTCCCTTTTATTTTATATTTAACAAATTACTTTTACCCATTTCCCCACGATATATAAATACTCTTCTGTCTCATTATAAATTGCATAGAATATTTTTTTACGGTATTCAAGAAACATATTTAACCGTTAATATGTTTAATTACGCATAATAACGGAAAATGAAAAATTGATGACGAATTCAACAATATTATATATGATAATATTATTATTTATATCTATTCAAATATGCTATAAATTTTTTTTATAGAAAATAGTGTCTAATAGTAAAGTGTGAGGTTTAACTTGGAATAGTGGGAGTAACGAGTACTTCTTCTTAACTTTTGTCAACAATAATAATACTTATTCTTAGCTAACACTAGTGAGAGAATTGACACATGAACTACTCCCTTCGTCCCAGGGGAACCTGCAGAGAGAGAAAATTTCCCTACAAATTTTTCCCTGGTGAAAAGACCAACATATCCTTATCTTCATGACATATTTTCTTACATGTCCCTCCTACCATATATGTCATCGCTCATCCGCCTCCTCTCGCCTCCGCTCACATCTCCTCCGCCTCTACCACCTCCTCTTTATGCCTCCTCTCTCCGTCTCACCTCTCATTCCTCTCACGCCACCTCTTTTTTCCGCCGGGCCCAACACTCTGCCTCTGTCAAGACCGGACCCAACTCCCTATTCCGAATCTCCGAAACCGCATAATCGACGAGACTCATTGGCTTGCCGTCGTTCACCTCTGCCGCCTTAAAAATCGCCCTCTTCCCTGTCAGAATCTCAAGAAACACGACTCCTAATCCGTACACGTCGCTGGATCTGGAAGAAGGGGAGGCGGGGAAAGGGAGGAAGCCGAGATGGAAGGTGGGGCGGTGGTGGAGGAAATAGGGGAAGTGCATATTGTTGGGGGTGGAATGAGTGTGTGAGGTGTATAAAATTTGAATTTAAGAATGGAAATAAAAAAATGAAGTGTGAAGGTTCCCTTAGACAGAGGAAGTAGCATATGATAGTGTGACTATGTGAGATCCTTTTCTGAACCATTAGTGGATCACAAATGAACCATGTTTAGATTAGAGGTGACGTAAATACAACTATGTGATTTTTACTATTGTATTGTATTACATCACAATTAATCTAAAAAATGATTTGAAGATACACTATATCACGCGATACAAGTACTTTTTATGAAATATTTTGTACTCTTGTAAGTGAGTTAATGCAGTGTCAAACCATTATGGCTAGCTCCTACAACTGAAATATCATTTCCATCTTGTTTGATTGGTTTCAAATCTCCAGATTGAACAGGTAAAATTGTCATTTGATCAGTACCACTGCTATCGACGTCTCCCTCAATTGATAACCCTTCGATATTTGTTGTTGCGTCGGAATTGCTTTTGCCTTGCATGTCAATAACTGTCTCACAAAATTAATCAACCAACGTTAGTTAATTTCGATTGTATTTAATGATATTGTGATTGAGTAAACCGTGCTCATTTTAAAAGTTGAATGAATTAATTTATACTTTTCTTTCAAAAATAATTTTAACGTTTAAAATAAAATAATTTTATTAATTTACAAAACATTAATAGCTGTGTATATTATTGCTACAGCAACATTGTCACGCCACGCAAAAACCAATACTCGTATGCTAAAATGGAATGAAATATCACTATAATGATTAATTTAGCCTTCGATTAAATTTATTAACAGTTCTATGTGAAACTAATTGACTTCTTGTTCGATTATTAATGGTACTAGTTAGTTATAACAAATGACTCTCTCATATGAATTAAATAACTAAATTCATTTTATAAAAAAACTAAAATTCTATTTCTTCTTTCTACTAATATAAGTGAACCTAATTAACAGAACATTAAAAATGCATAGTAACTATAAAAATAAACATTACAAGTACATAAATTGAAGTTTCGGGGATTTACCCGTCCAAATGACACGTATTCAATATACGTACTGTAGGACACTTTATACTAATTGAGCCTTAATGTTTACTTTCACAAAACTGACTCACTAAGATACCATGTATTAATTGGATCTCAATCATGGCCACTTTCACATAACCGATTAGTAATAAAAATTCTGTCAAAACCTACAGGTAGCAAGAAATCAACAAACAATTAAGGGGTATTTTGGGGCAAAATGAACTTTGGACATTATATACTAATTGGATCTCAGTAATGCTCACTTTCATAAAACCGACTCACTGGGACACCATATACTAATTGAAATTAAATCATGGCCACTTTCACACAACTGACTGGTAACAAAAAAAAATTGTCAAAACCTACATGAACCTTGGAATCAACAAACAATTAAAGGTGTATTTTAGGGGGAAATGGAGACCGGCCTCCCCAACTTAAAAAAAGACAATTTTACTTATAAGCACAATTTCACCTCCACCAAACACACTCTAAATGGGATGCATTTGATATACTCGGGAAACTATATGCGAATTGAATTTCAACAATGCTTACTTTCACATAATCGACTCGTTAGGTCATGTTATATACTAATTGAATCTCAATCATACCACTTTCACGTAACCGACTGGCAATGATAATATTGTTAAAACCTACAAAATCAACAATGGCGGATCAACCTCTTCACGCAGCCATTAACACTATTGATTTCCAAATCCCAAGTGCCTAATTTAGGAAGGTTTCCTTACATCACAAAAGTTGACCAAAGGGATCCTTGATCCCGTCCCTCACGATCTCACACACTATATTTAGTTCATGCAACATTAATGCCAATACATCCATCCAACATTCCCCTCAATTTAAGGCAAGGAGACTTGCCCTTGCCCTTCTTGTAACCGCTTGTTTTGAACAATAAAATATCTCCCATCATGCCATGTTTAGCAACATTTGTCTCTTCTACAAAGAAAAGTGTCCTACAATTCACTAAATATAGGACCAAAGTAGTAGATACTCCCATGGATTGGCGGACTACCAGTGTCCTTGTGAAAAAAAATCACCTAGAATTTGAGGACAGAGACTACAGCAAAAGAACCACTCAACTAAAGGGGAAAAATGTTTTACACCTCTAAACATCATAAATCTTCAACATAAATGTCACTACTGGAACTATTTTTTTGTAATGGGAAAATGAAAAGTAAACCTTAATTGGGAATATCAAAAAATGGTTTATTTGAACATAAACACAAAGATGGAGTACCAGTTAATGGTATAGCTAAGTCTCTGATTTTTCTCCCCTTTTAATCACTATAAAAAGTTTTTTTGCAACAAAAAAATTACTATATTATATAACATACATACATACATAATAAACTTTTGACAGATCATAGATGGGGAATTGAATGTTGGTTCAACTTTTGAAATCTAGTGTTGTTATTTCAGGATTTGAGCTCAACTCTCAAAGGATGAAGATATGGTGGATTTAAACACAGGAATGGAAAATAGTATAATGTCAACTGGGATAATTTTTTATTGTACTCCCTCTATCCCGACTAAGGCGCACCTCTTTATAATTAGACTGAGATTTCAATTAATATATATAACAATATTATATATAGTTATAACTTTTTTCAAGGAAATACTGTGTTTCAAGAAACAGACTCATAACAATCTTTTTTTATGTGCATTAGTATAGTAATTAGCTAGTGATCTAGAATGATACCCCTAAAAATCTCACACATATAATCAAATTCATAGTAAAAAACATGCATAATGCAAAAGCTAAAAAGAGAGAAGATATATAAAAAATTAATTACCTGGATTAGAATTCAACCAAAGAATTAGGGCACAGATAATAAGCACCACAGGGATGAGATGAACGGCGTTTTCAGCGACTTTAGCCCGATTCTTTTCTTTCTTGAACGTATCCGAGTTAATCGATTGGTAAATCGGCAACTCGTTAGTCTCCAGCGACAATGCTCGGAGCGATGGCGGGAATTTCGACGTCGAAGCGGACGCCGAGTTATAGTAACTGCTGTACGGATCGTCGCCGCTCGCCGATCTATACATTATTCGTGCGATTAATTGATCGCGATGAAGAACAGACAGCCAAATTAATTACCAGCTGAATGATGTGAATTCGGAGATTTGAGTCGTTAGAATTTGGTCCATTGGTTTTGCTGTTCGGAATATATAGGTCTAAATTTATCTGTCGCCGAATTTTTTGGGAAGTTTACTTAATTCATGTCTGAAGATTTCCTATTTTTGTGCTGTTGCAAATATACTATGTGGTAAAAAAATAAGTTTCCAAATTAATGGTAAGATTAATTGATCATATTAGGATCAGAAACGTATATTTGATTTCCTTTTTAAAGGTCTAGGCTGCCACATGACTTGTGATTTTCATTTTTTTCCAGAAATTTTGTTACTGTAGCAATCTTCAATTTTCCCCCCTTTAAGATCAGTTGGGATGAAGTAAAATGTGAAACCTGGAGCTATTTAAAATTTTCTGCTATACTCCCTCTGTTTCTTTAACAATGACACTCCTTTTTTTGACATTTTCTGAAGGCATGTTTGACCACCGATAACTTTAGTTTTGTCCAATAACAAACGATGAAACTTTACTTTTTAGAAACTACACGTTAAGGAGAATACATCACCATCTCACATGATGTCTATTATTATATATAACAAAAGTTATCGGTAAAAGTGAACTTGACTTTGACATTATATATTGCAGTACTTAATTTTCAGTCTAAACCGGACAATAATTTATATTACCTCCGTTTCATTGGATGTGCCACACTAGAATTAGGTGTTTGGATTTAGCTGAATGGATTGAATGGATAAAACTGAATTTAGAAAGGAAAAAAAAAGTAGAATGAGTGGATGAAAATTAAAGAAACCTTACCAAAAAAAGAAAGTGTACCAAATTCACAAAAATAATCAAAAAAGTAAAGTGTGTCACCGAGTAGTGAAGTTTATTATCCTGTATATTAGTGAAGTGCATAGCTAGGCTAGGCTTAAAACAAAATCTCCAAGTCTCCATACAAAAAATAAACTCAATCGATCCCTAAAGGTAACACAATATGTAAATAATAATCTTGATCAACATACAATAACAAGCAATTTTGAATATAAAATTACACATTATTATAACTTAAGATGCATATAATATTCTTCGGAATACAACACACACAGTACCTCAGGCAAATCTTGTGATTTGCCATATTAAAAAAACAGAAAACACAATGCAAACTTCAAAGTACGGTTACATGATTAACTGCTCCACACGATAACTTAAAAAAACCAAGAATTGAAACTAACCAAAACCTGATTCAGACACAACCGAAAACACACGACGAACAAACAGAAGACAGAAACAAACACAAATTAACTTCTTGTTGCAGTAAACAACGATTATTACTCGATAACCCGTAGATCAGAGCCTGATGGCATCCATGTAGTTCTTGCCATCGGAAAGGTCATTTTTGGAAATGAAATCCAGAAACTCCTTGTAGCTGCTCTCTTTGTAGCCCTTAGGGCGCTGCTCACTAACCAGCTCCGGCGCCACCTCCATCTTCTCCTCCATCTCCACGCTATGGAGACTAGCGATCGAAATCCTCGTACAATCACTGTTAACCTTAACCCTGTGAATCACGCTTTTGCACAGCCCATTGCTAAGCGCCTCCAAGCAATCCCCCACGTTCACTTGTATGGCGCCCTCTATGTGTGGGACATCCCTCCACTTAAGGTCACCGGGGCCCTGAATCTGGAGCCCCTGCGAGCTTTGTAGGACGCCGGTGAGGAAAGAGTAGTCGGAGTGAGGCGGGAGCCCGAGCGCCAGCTCCGGCTCCGGGCACGGCGGGTAGCAGTTGACCACCACCGTTTGCATTCCGTCACGGATTCTTTTGGTCATGTAATCGGGGCCGAGACCTAGCCCCTCGGTTATGGCTTCTGTAAGTAACAAAATTATATCGAGCGATGCCTTTGTATATTCTCCCATTTTCTCCCTGTGATACAAGTTGTAATCAGTGACGGATCTATAAAATATTTTCACCGACAAGCCCGAAGTTTCATGAAACAGTATTGGCTTATCAGAAGAAACATCGTTTCTTGAAACTCCGGGTCAGTCGGTAGTTCAGACTATATGAAGGTGTGCTTGCATGCATAGTATTGCATATGCACTTACGTATACAGTATGCCTCAAGACTTGGTATTATGTTTAGCATCAAGTGAATTTTGCATCAAATTTTACTCCGAATTTCTTGAAATTTAGAGATTAAAAATATAGCATTAATTACCTGTAATCAGCTGGATTCTCAGGCCAAAGAAGCATGTACTTATCAAACGGATTTGCATAGTGTTTGAGAAACACCCTCCACAATTGAGTCCGATCTATTCCGTCCTTTATGCTGCTGCAGTATCTGATTGAAGTATCAACTGCAGTAGACATTAACTTCATCTTCTCCGATGTCGGTAACTCGAAAAACTCCAAGGCGGTGGAAACAGCTCCTTCCATAACAGACTGAGGAATCCCATGGTTCACAATCTCCCGAAAAATCAAAACATACAAAAAAAGAAAAACCAAACATTAATATATTCCAACAATTAATATAGACTCGTGCATGCATCCGTCTCCATCTTTCTTTTCCTTAACTGTATGTCAACTAGTACCATCTCAATCCCATAAACTGGTTGGATTTATAACTGTGCCAATGATCTATATGTAAACTTACACAAAATTAATCAAGAAATTTCAAATTAGGGTTAGAAAAGTAGGGAAAAAGCTGGAGTGACTACTAATCATGCACCATACTTGAAAGAAGCCACTGGTTTTACAAGCTCTTGAGATTTCCTCAATGATGACAGCTCTTCGAGGGCCATCGCGCATCCCGGCCCTATCTATGACCGGAATTATGCAATCATCGGCCTTTTTAATTTCTGAAGTACCCCGATTGGAGTCTTCAACTATGTAACACTTAGGAACATGCTCGAAACCCCCAATCTCCTGAGGAGTTTCCCCCACTGGGAATGAATCCAAAACCTCGATATTCTTAGCCTCCATTGCTTCAACCTTAAACAGATAGAAAGATAGCTAGATAGATAGATGGATGTTTGTCAGTGAAATATGTTTGAGCTACCCATTGTGATAACATATGTACTTATAGAAACTAAGAAACCCTCAAGTGGGCAACTTGATATGATGAAAATCAATGAATTTCCATGAATACTTGAAAATCTTCATGGTTATCTGGGAAAAAAAACCTTTAAGAAATGAGAGGTATGTACATTAATGTTAGTTTAATCTAGTATTATTGTGCAAGTGCAGCATGCTGGTGTGTGGGTTAAAGTCACAAACTGACAAAATGTGCTTTTGAGTAAACAGAATCTCTCAAGCTATGACGAAATTGAGTTAAATCTCGTGGCTCTTGAACGTTTGGGAAGCTTTGGGTAGTGGTTTTCTAGCGAGATCTCGGTTCAGAGATAAGAAGAGGGATGGTTGCAGTTTGCAGTTGCATATGCTCGCTCCGAGTAATATTGAGTCTAGATGCATAAGTGAAGTGACAATCTTTAGCTTTTTGACGCATACGTATTCAACGTACAATGGATTCAGCAAGTCAAAAGTAATTGCAAAATCAATGCACAGATTTGGGAGACACTTGCTTGATCTCGAACCTTGTGTATGGAATGGAGTCTTAATAATTTGAGGCTAATTTGGATGTTATACCTAGAGAAAATAAAGCCCAAGACATGATTGTTTGAAGAGTATTCTTGTTTGAAAAAAAATAAAGCCAGGGCATGATAAGCTGAGGAATGTAGAACTGTCTAAATAACCATCTTGAACCGAAGATGAGCCCAAATGAGTAATAGAATATTATGCAAATGAACAGGTTTATTCGAGGATGGCAAAATAGATGAGCCCAAATGAGTAATAGGAAGAGACGTACCATTACCAACTTGTAAGCCTTCATTGTCGATGTAATTGGAATGAGCAGAAAGATTGCCACAGTCTGAGGTGACATGATTGGTAGCACTAAAACTAAGGAACCGAGCAGGATCGTGAATAGTAGATGGTGGAGCGCCAATAGAGGCGGCATAGGCCTGACGTACGGACTGCTGGTGGTTGCGGCCTTGTCCGCGACGAGAATTGGAGGAAACCTGGGCGGGTGGCCGGAAATTCCGTAACGTTTAGGTGTTACCAACAGTTAAGGGCCTCGTGACCTTGGCGATGACAGATGTGGCAGGAAGGTCAAGCAAAGAAGTCGTTGGCGGTCAGAGTGGTGGTACGAGCGGTGACATTAGCGGCTAATTCCCATAGCCACCGCATGAAGTTCCCGAATCCAAGATTCATCCTAAAGTAACATGCCGAGGAGTTGATTTGACGAGACACTGTCTGAGCAAATGTTGAAGTTAGTGCGAAAGACTGCTTAGGGAGCATGAAAACCTTGGAGAACACTCGAATCCATTGTCAAAGAAAAGGTGAAAACATTCTGCCAGTGAATCAGAGAGGGAACGCTTCTTCTACACATATTCAAGAATTGAGAGATCTCTTTGAAAAGTTTGAAGTTGGTGCTTCAGATGCATCAAATTGGCACGAGTTTGCGTATAAAACATCTGCTCCATAATAAGCCATGCATAGAAGGTAGTGACTACACGACCGACATGGGCGAGCATGGAAGGAAAAATTGTTGATTGAATTCAGAGCACCAAGCGATCATTCTTCCTCCAACTAACAAAAGCCGGATTGATCTTTGGTGAGATGGTGGCTTTGATGAGTCTGAAGCGGTTTCAATAAATTCATCCAAGGCCAATCTCGATAAAAGAACAAATTAAGATCATATGCGACAAAAGCATATTTGATTGAATACCGCTAGAGTGAATAATTATTGCGATAAGACGCAATTGAAGAGAAGGGAGCTTGAAGTTGGGAGTTTGATCAGAGTTAGCAGCGATGAGGGGATCAGAATCATTGGAGAACATATCATCAAAACTCATCGTGCGGGAGATGGGAGGTGGGTGGCGGCCGCTGGGAAAAATATGAGGGAGGCAGCAGAAACTTTAGGGTTTGAGGATAAGGTTTTCGTTGTTTGATAGCGAATCGGGTTTAGACTGATATCATGTAAAACTGTATAGGAATTGTGTAAAATTGACTTGCATTTATTCAAGATATCAACATGTATTTATACAAGATGTTTCTTAGAGAATAAGCAAAACCCTGGTAACCTAAAGATATACAACTTCTATTTCCATAAATACATATTATATTCGAGGAAAAAGTGCAAAAATAACCCTATTAAATTTTGAAAATGCATAAGTAACCCTTTAAAATATGAAAGTGCAAATCTAATCCCAATGTTTTGACAAATGTGCAGATATACCCATATTGCACTATTTCGGTGTTGAATAAAGGAATTCAGACGTTGACCTAACCTAAAAAGACAAAAATAGCCCTAGGTTTAAAACTAAAAATTTAATGACCATTATACCCCTAGGATTTGTCGCCAATCAACACTGGTCAATGATGGTCAATGCCGGTCAACAATGGTCAACGGAGGACTGCAGGGTTATATTGGCACTTTCTGAAATTGCGGGGTTATATTGGCACTTTCAACCTAAAGTCAGGGTTATAAATGTAAATAACCTATTTTTTAATAGAGAAAGTCTCAGGAAATGCAGCATTTCCATAAGTTTATGGGCATTCAACGGTGGTTTTTATCTTAAATATTCTAATTTTTTTATAAAGTTTAAAGATTGTATTTTAAAAGTTATAAAAGTAATAATATATTTTTAAATGTGACAATATAAAAATATACAATATAAAAAAGTATTTTCAAAGTTTCAAAATAATTTAACAAATGTAGTATATAATGTAAAAACAAGTGGTTTGTCCATAAACTTATGGACAGACCGCCTGTTAGGAGACCCACTCTTTTTAATAAATTGTACATTGGTCCCTCAGCTTCAGCGTTGTTTTGAAAAATGACTTTGAGGAAAGAATATATACATTTTAGACCTGAATTTAAAAAGTTCCTATTTATTATTTTCTTTATTTGTATTTTGTCATTAATCTCATCATGAGACGGTTTCAAAGGAGACCGAGTTTAATGAATTACTTGTACCGCTTCTCAAACAAATTTATATGAACTAAATTACTCCCTTTTATTATATACTCTATAAACTTTGAATTTGACCTTTTAAATTAAAACTATATATTTAAATGTTGTTATATGCTATTTTATAATTATTTTTAAAAAAATTAATATTTGCAAAAATGTATTAACGAATCTAATAAAATCTTGCGTGTGTTGTTTAATTAATATATTTACAGATTAATATAATTTTATTATTAAAGTGATACACTTTCCAAGAAAGAGAATGTATCATGTTAGACCGATTAACGGTTAGTCCAACTTCTAAAAAAATATTTAAGTAACTTTGAACCTCAAACAATAATTATTTATAAATTGTGGAACATTTTAAATATTTTTAAAAAAATTATAAGAATGTCTTTGCAATAAATAAAAATAAACATAAAATCATCACACTGATTACATTAATTATAAAATGACTTGTCTAACCGTTAATCAGTATAAAACAAGAGTGTGTGAATTTAAAATGAGACCAATAGAGTACGGAAAGTATAATGTATTATGGAGTGGAATTCTCGTTGTAAATTAACTTGTATTCATTCATGGAGTCGGGTATGTTGCAGATTAAACTCGTACGCCACAACTTTAAATTGTTTGTAGATTATATGGACGTCATTTTAACAAGTAAATATCATCAAAACCACCAATTGACTGGTATACTTATTTCCACAACCAAATGACTGAAGTACGGAGTATAACTTGTATCCTCTCTCTGTTTATGCCTTTATGGAGATTATTCATATTATTTTTACATTCTTTTTATTTACATATTTTCAAAAGTGTTATTTTGATCAAAGTAAAGGTTCTTATGAGCAAATTCAGTGTTTCATTTACCTGTAAAAAAACATTCTATAGGAACTTAAGACTTAGGCCTTAGCCAACAGTCCATCAAGTGAAAAATTCATCTCTCTTTTTTTCAGAAGGCACGCTAATTTTTAATAATCCCCGATTCCCTACACTATTATAAAAGTAATAGTGAGTATATTATTGCTTGAAGAAGGAAACAGAGATCACAAGTTGTTTGTTGACAGTAGCCAATTAAGTTAAAATCAGTTGATTATTTTTTAAAAGAAGAGTTACAATCAATTGATTACGAAAGTTGATTTAAAATAGTACGACCTTTTTTGCTCAAAATTCGGTGGCTCACAAGCGGGCGAAGCACATCGATATTGATTATCATTTTGTTCGAGAGTTAGTATTGAGAGAATGATTTCCCGTAATGATGAATATTATTGAGAGACCAAATTATATACATGATTACATAGAAGAGTAAGAGAACAAACTAAACTCTAATACTAATCTTCTATAAGACTTAGTCTAACACCCC
>JAULKJ010300630.1:0-11603 GCA_032355405.1 Rubia balearica | reverse complement strand
CATTGTTGTCGGCTGAATATGTTGAATTTCAAACTTCGACCCACGTGGAATCGCCGTAAAGGTTCGGTACGGTTTTGAACTTAACTTTTGCATCCGGAGTCAGAATCAGGCGATGTCGGGTGCGTTGGAACCGTCTCGACGATACAATTCATGTTCAAGTCTCAAAATCACAATTTAGTGTTTTTCCTAATATTTTTCGATTTCCTTTTATTTTTGGAAATTAGTTCTGAAAATCCTTTTCATTAATTTTTTTGGTTTTTACTCTTAGTATTTAAAGAACTCATGTTCGGATATTTTATTCATTCAATCCACTCATTATTGTGACCCATACTTGATAATTTAATTCCAATTTGTTTTGATAAACTATAATTTCCTTTAACGTTAATAAATAATACATTGAAAGTAACTAATACAAGAAATTTCAAACCATAAATTTAGTAATACAATGAAATACACGAAAGTTCAAACCATAAACTTAGAAATACAATGAAATGCAAGAAAGTTCAAACCATAAACTTAGAAATACAATGAAATACAAAAAATTAATGTGTTTCAGCCACGATACAATTCAGCCATCAACCTATTGCGGGTGTCAACTTGCTCTTGAGTAGCATTCATACCAAGACTCGGAAGTAGGTTCAGAGTCCTACTCTTTCTTTCACGTGTCTTCTCCTCTAACTCAAGACGTCTTAGTGCAACATTTTCACGTTCAACAGCAACCCTTTCACATTCAACCACCACATAATTATCAAATGAAGATTCAGAAACTGGGAGTCCCTTTTTTACCTTCCGCTTACCTTGAGCTTTTGCAGCTTTCACTCCCATCGGTCGCGACGTAGGTGTCGGGGGGTCTCCACTACCAGGTGTGCTTTCATGAGTTGATTCTGTATAAGCGCCTCCCTCATTCAACCTCGACCTTTTGCCACTTCCCTCACTACTGAGGTCATTTGGAGTTTGCCTGTATGTGTTCCACGCATGTGATTCTCCTGGGACGTGTTGAGATCAGAACTTTGGAACCTCACATACAATGTAGTATAAATGTGGCATACTGAAAGCATGATTCCAATCTTGTTTGAAAATTTCCATGGCGTAATTTCAGATATCTTTATTCCCTTTGCCTCTACCACACCTTCTTATGTCAAAGCTCACCGCAGCAATGTACTAGCCTACTTCTTTCGAAATCTTTTGCCAGCGACCCTTGCAAGAGGGTATTGTTCTGGCTTTTCCTGTGTAGTTTTTCACACATGCCACAATTTTCCCCCAGAACATAGAATTGTTTTGATTCGTACCTATCTTCGAATCGGTGGAAAATTCTAGCCATGCTTTTGCGAGAACTTTGTCATCTTCTTCGTTCCAAGTTAACAGAGTTTTCTTCGGCATTTGAGAGCCGCTTGCCGAACCCTCCTCCTGCTCGGCTTCCTCATCTTCATCCATAACCCCAACAATGTTAGGGTTACAATTGCGCCCTCCAGCTCCATGTCCGCCATATTGACCGCTTCCTTGCCAATCAAACTGACCGCCGGTACCCTGCGATCCATGAGTAGGGAATGATGATGGAATCACGTTTTGATTGTAGTGCATATGTGTTTCTGATGGATTTTGCGTAGAATAGTTTGGAAATGACGCATAGTTGTGGTATGGGTATGGCGGATATGGAAAAGGCATGGGCAGCGGATGGGTATGGCGGATATGAATTTTGGTTTGTCGATGGGAAGCGGAAATTAGAATTGCTTGAATCCATTTTCAATCTTTCGAAAAAATGGACAACAAAATCTGGACGGGAGTGAAGAAGGGAGAAAATGATGTATCAAAGAGGTGTAGAAACTTATTCAATGTTAGACTCTATTTATAGACGATTTGATTTTAAAAATGTTGGTATTTTTGTTTTTTTTAAAAAAAATTGGTACATAAAACTTTGCCCGTTTATTACCGTTTGAAATTTCAAACTCTCAAATTGAGAGCTGATTTTTTTGGGAAAATGACAAGTTGAATGGGAAAATGGGATTCAGATGGGAAAATGACAAATGAATGGGAAAATTTTCAACCCCACTTAACCCACATTTCCCCCAAAAGTTGAATGGGGTTCAGATGAAATTCGTCATCCCCCAAAGCCGAATGCTCTTCCCCCTCTCCTCCCATCCACCAAATCCCATCCCCATTGTAGAGTTCATCCACCAATTCCCCAATTTCATCCCACAAATCTCATCTCCATTGTAGATGCTCTAACCCCAATACATCCTAATCAGACCCTACCATTGTGGCTCCACCATTTGGTGTGAGCCATCTTTTTTGGTCCAAAACCTAATGAACCAGCCCCAAACATCCATACAACTAAACCTTAACCTGCCGAAGCTTGAATAGAAGTTGCCTGCCTATTCCCACAAGCTGGTATAGAAGAAATTGCAGAACCCTATAAGCACACCTTTATTGCAAATTCATCAGAAAGAAATAATCACAATCAGCTTCAAAGAAGCATTTCAAATCACCAAAATGGACTCGCGGCACATCAGAATCACATTTAACCTCCCGAGGACAAGCATCATTGCTGGAGCAAGCCGGTCTAGAATATTGGGCAGCACACAATGAGATTAAAATTAATAAAAATTAATGATAGAATATGCATTTTTTTTGTAAATTCTTAGTTCAGTTCACAAACTTAAATCACTAATATTAGACATAAGCTGTCTCTGGTGTGCCTAATCAAGCCTATACACAATAACCAAGATATTGATCTCCTTCAGAAAAATATGGGCTTAAAAAACAACTTGACAGCTGATAATTAAAGAATTTGGATAATGTGGGAAATAATCTAAAAATGTCACTGAACTCTCCAAATGACCAATCCTCGGCTATCAATATACATGATTTGAAATCTAACATCCCATGGGCAGGAATTTTCTATAGACCCAATCAACTATCTCAAGACCTAAACTCCTAATAGGTGACTTTAATACCATCTCTTCTACTGCTGAGCATAAAGGGATTAATACCCTTAACAGAGAAAGTATTCAAGACTTCAATGAGTTCATTGATACACATAAATACTGCAGGTTTAAAGTTCATTTGGACAAACAATAGAACATTAGAAGAATGTATAAAATATTAGATAGAGGGTTGTGTAATCAAGACTAGAATCAGAATTTTCCAAATTCATTTTTCGAATGTGTAATTGCTTTTGAAGTTGGTGTTGCTTCTTCCTGTGGCGACTGCAACTATTAAAAGAGCATTTTCTGCCATGTCGATTGTGAAAAATAGATTGCAGAATAGTATGGGAGATAGACTTTTGAATGATTGTTTAGTTACCTATCTTGGGAAAGATTTGTTCTTGAATGTTGCCATGGATGATCTTGTAGCAAAATTTCAAAATATGAAAACTCGGCGTGAGCAAGTTTAATAAATTAACGTATGACATTATTTTTTATTAATTGTATTATTTATTTATTTATTTATTATATGGTGACCCACCAAAATTAATTTCCTGGATCCGCCCCTGGTAGCAAAGGAAGGTAACGTAAAGGAAACATTTAGAACAAGAGCCTATTTGCAATAATTTTTCAAATTGGCCTCGGAACATACTTCGCTTAAATTAATTCTTCAAACATGTACACATGCATTTAGGAAACCGAGTTATTACTCTTGTAGGGGTAATTTGTGGTCATAAAAGTTTTAAAAATTTATTGGGCCGTAACATAATTTTATTACATACATAGTACGATATAATTAACCCCAAGACCGTCATCTATACATCGTAAACATGTGAATTAATTAATTTCTTGGTCAATTTAGTCATCTGATTAATACCAAATAGTAACGGGGCCAAAATCATAACATTTGAAAGTTTGAAAGAAGTTTAGAACCGGTATGTTGGTCATTCAACCGGTGCTAGAATTTTTTTAGGCAACCAAAAATGTTTAAATATTTTCGACAAGAAAAGGCGGGAAAATGAAATTTTGAAGGCACCGGCAAATTCATGTTGAGCACTGGTTTTAAAATCTGTGCTCAGTATTTAACAAGAATTTTTCACTTATGTTTTTCGTCCATATCCAAAATTAAAAATGTACTTAAAAGCATCTTAACGTAGTTGCATTCATCTAAAAAGGCACCGGTATTTTTCATTTAAGCACCAGTAACAATACTGGTGCTCAGCACTTATATAAATTTTCTCTGTCCAAATTCAAAAATAAAGCAGTCTGGAACAGTTGTGATATGAATCTCCTTGCAAAAACTCTGAATTTGATTGAATCTCGGCCGTATTAAGGGGTCTCGCAAATCCTAATAAAGCTGCACAAATTGATCACTAACTAGCCCGTGGGATTAGCTCTCAATTCGAGAGGTATCTGCTCACTAACTAGCCCTCATGATTAACTCACAAATGGAAGGGTATTGATACTTAACTATCCTGCACGTGTAAGCAACAATGAAGACGCTCGCAAGCAATTGAGTACAACTTTGAATTTTTGAATATTTGATTGATAAAATGGTGAATAAAATCATGAATGGCCTCCCCTATTTATCGGGTGAAACTCGGCCAAACCCTAATCAGAAACAGAGCGGGATTTGGTAACTTCTGTCAGAAACTGAAAATAACTATGGCAGCTTTAAAAAGCCAAAACCGTATCTAACTAAAATATCTAAATTAATATGAATATGGCCGAATTTATCCAAGCTAAGTCTTGAATAAATATTTTCTTATCTAATCTTACCAAATCTAATTCTAATCAAATCAGAACTGAATATTGTAGGCCCTAAATAGAGAAGTAGCCAAAATTAAACTCCTCCAAAGCCCACATGGCCGAGTTTAATGACTAAAATTCAAAATGAAACAATTTACAATCATCACACTACCTCATTAAAAATCCGGTGGGAAAAAAGAGTACAGTGTTCTTCACGATGTCTTCAATTCTTCAATAATCTTGAATAATTCATCCAAGACTATGCTAATTTTCATTTTCTCTTCTATTCTTCATCATGAAGTTAATCAATCAAAGTATTTAAAGCCGCATCTCTAAGCTTCATTCTTCCCCTAGTCATAGGACCTGCCATGTCACTTAGCAGACCCAAACATGTTCTTTACATGTATGATCAAGCTTTGGCATGACGTCATCTATGCTGGTAGTAGTCTTGACATTTGCACCATTCCCTCCCTTGTCGAAAGGTTTCACCCTCAGAACTGAATCATCTTCAAAGGTGAATGGAGATAAATCAGCAACATTAAACGTAATACTAACACCATAGTCACTAGGCAAAGCAATCTTGTAAGCATTATCATTCACACGTTCCAGCACTTCAAAATAACCATCACCACACAGACTTAATTTAGATTTTCGAGCATTTGGAAACTGTTTCTTGCACAAATGCAGCTAAACCCAGTCTCCTAGTTCGAACCTCACCAATTTTCTGCTCTGATTTTCATTCTAAGCATTCTGAGCATTTGTCCATTCAATCCTTAAGCGCAGCTTCTCGTGTAATTGCTTAACAATATCAGCCTTCTTTTTTCCATCAAGGTTCCTAACAGTTTTAAAATTCAAAGGAATAAGAACAAGAGGTGTAATAGGTAGGAAACCATAAACAATTTCAAATGTAGATGAAGTAGTAGAATGAATAAGGCGATTATAAGCTAACTCTGATATCGGAATGCACGCTTCCCTATTCTTCAAGTTTTTTGAACTAAGGCACGAAGAAGAGTGCCAAGAATACGATTGGTGACCTCCATTTTCCCATCAGTTTGTAGATGACTGGATGTAGTAAATAGCAATTTCGTCCCTGATTTGCGCCATAGTGTATTCCAAAAGTAGGATAAGAACTTAATATCACGATCAGACACTATGCTCATAGGCATGCCATGTAATCGAACCCCTTTCTTAAGAAATAAATCTACAACATGTTTTGCTTCATCTTTTTTCCTACAAGGAATAACTTGTGCAATTTTCGAAAATCCATCAACCACACAAAGGTAGAATCGTTACCTGATTAAGAACGTGGCAACCCTAGGACAAACCCCATGGAGATTTCAACCCAAGGATGTGTAGGAATAGGTAATGGAGTATAAAGTCCATGAGGCTTAGTTTTTTTACTTAACCTTCAAGCAATCAATACAATTCCTACAAATCCTGTCAACAGAAAGTGCCATTCTTAGCCAATAGAAGTGTTCTCGCAACAAATTATAAGTTTTAAGTGCACCAAAATGTCCCATAAAACCACCAGAATGTGCTTCCATAAAAATTAATTCTCATAGAACATTGAGGAACGGAAAGCCTATTATCTCGAAACAAGAACCCATCATGTCGAATCATAAGCACCATTCTCTCATGCAGCATAAACAGAAGCAAAATCGGAATCAGTGTCATATAATTCTTTCAAGAATGAAAACCCTAGCATGATACATTCTAATCGTGTAAGTAAAACATGCTTACAACTCAAAGCATCAACAACAACATTTTCTTTACCCTTTTATATTGCAATACATAAGGGGGAGATTCAATAAAACTAGACCATTTATCATGATGCTTATTAAACTTCATTTGACTCTTCAAGTGTTTCAAAAATTCACGATCACTTTGAATGAAAAATTCTTTATGCAATAAATAATGTTGTCATGTCTCTAAAGTTCTCACAATAGCATTTAACTCTTTGTCATACACAGGATAATTAAGAGCACCTTCTTTTAGCTTTTCACTGAAGTAATCTATAGGACAATTTTCTTGCATAAGAACAACACCAATACCAAAACCAGGTGCATCACAATGAATCTCGAAAGTACTATTAAAATCAGGTAAAGCAAGTACAAGAGCATTACATAATCGTACTTTCAATTCATTTAATGCAATCTCTAGGCTTTCCCCCCACACAAACTTCACATCCTTTTTAACTAGTTAATTGCTTCTATTTTGGTTTTGTCAACTTTGATGCCATCTCCGGATACAACAAAACTAAGAAAAACAACTTCTGAAGCATAAAAAGTATTCTTCTTGATATTCACATACAATCTAGACTCACGGAATGCAATAAGAACCATCTTAACATGCTCAATATGTTCATTAGTCAATTTAGAATAGATCAATATATCATCAAAGTAAACCACAAAAAAAACATAATTCATCAACCGCATAAATGTACTAGGTTCATTGGTTAAACGAAAAGGCATAACAATTCATTCATACAATCCGAACTTAGTCTTAAATGCATTTTTCCATTCGTCACCTCTCTGATGATATTCCCGAGTAAAATAAATCTTAGTATAAATCACAGAATCATGCAAATCTTCAAGAATGTCATCTAACCTAGGTATAGGATGACGATTCTTAATGGCAATCTTGCTTATAGCACGACAATCAAGGCACATATGCCAAGTTTTATTTTTCTTAGGAACTAAAATGACTGGCACAACTTAAGAATTAAAAATTCACACACATAAAATTTTTGAAGTAAATCCTCAACTTGTCTTTCTAGCTCCTTTATCTCCTCGGGATTTGCTTTATACGCCGTGCGATTTGGAATGACCAAACCCTGAAACAAGTCTATCTAGTGTTCTATCCTTCATTTGGGTGGTAATCCATGAGGTAGTTCATCTAGAAAGACATATTCAAAGTCTAATAACATCTCAGCAAACCGTGGAGGTACATATATAGGAATATCTTCCTTGGCGAAGTAGCTTTCTTTAAAGTGCAAGATAAGAACGAAAGAATAAATAGTAAAAGCACGATTCACATATCTTATTGAAGCATAAAATGATTTAATAGAATCAGTAGGAAGTTCATGCCTCATCATATAAATCGATGGTAAAGGACTAAGATGTGAAGACAAGATTTTCCATGACTTTTCATAATCATTCTGCGACTTACCTGACTTACCTGGTTGAGGATTGGCCCTTCTGGTTTTTGGTCGAATTTTTGAGGGTTTTAGCCTCCCTTTATCACCTTGTGGCCGAAATCACTCAAACCCTGGGTAGGGTTTAGTTCGACCCCCTTTGCCTCAGTCGCAAACTTCTCTTTTGTTGACTTTCATTCTCTTTTGAGCCTCAAGGACTTCCATGGGAGACAATGGTGTCAAAGTATACCTAGTTTTGTCCTTAATCACATTTATTTCATTAGTGTAACCATCATTTTGATCAAACTGCCAAGGTCGACTTAACAAAATATGACTAGTTTCTATAGGTATAACATCACAGAAAAGATAGAATCGTGATACTTTTCGATCTTAAAGTTAATCATGCATTTTTTATTAACCCTAATCTCACCACTACCATTTAACCAAATAAGTTTATATGGAGATGGATGAGTAGTAATAGGAAACGATAATGATTTAACTGGAATATTAGAACAAGGCAACGAGTGTGGAAAATATTAACACAGTGTACCTCAAATTTGGCCATTTGAGAATTGAGGAGTCTCAATGACATGAAGTTACCTTGTGTTTCCGGACCTTGTTCACCATGATTATTTATAATGATCTCTTCACCTACCTCTTTTTCCACGCTTTCATACAATGCTGGCATATCAGCATATTCGTCTTCTTCGTCTTCCTCCTCAATTCTAATCAATACTTGAGCATGGGGCAGTTACTACGAATGTGTCCTCGTTCTTTACAATGGAAACAAGTAGGAGTATTAGAAGAAACTGAATTTGACAATGAAAAAGTAAACTTACTTGGATTTCTACTAGATTGTTGAGTAGAGGGTGTCATCCTTCTTTCACTGGGATTATAAATCGGATTTGTATAGGATTTAATCTGACCACGGCCATCCATGGTGCTTCCTTTATCTAGGCCAAAATTAGGGTTTCCTAAATTAAACCCTGGTTTTTTATTAGGAAATCCGACTTGATTCCTCTTTGGTTGCAGTGTGCTATCAACCAATCTTGATTTTACCAATAAATCTCTCATTAACACATGGTGTTGAAGCTTAATAAGTATTTGGAGATTTTCTTGTATTCCTTCTATGAATCAATTCTTTATGAGTGCATCTTCTTCTTTCATCTCAACCCTTCTCATGGCCAGCTCGAGATCTTGCCAATATTCATCCACAAATCGATTTCCTTGCTTCATATTGCTCAAATAAGAATGTTGTTTCATCGGATACATAATTGGCTTCTTCCCGGCAAGTTGTAATTGGATTCTTCCCGACAATTGATCACTCCCAAGTTTTCATGGTTATGCTAGCTCGGAATTCAGTCTCTCCCAAGTTGTAATTGGCTTCTTCCCGGCAATTGATCTCGATTCCTTCACATTTTTCTACCATTCTACCGCATAATGTATGAAGGAATACTGCGCCACTTTCACCTTTTCTTTCTTTGGATAATTGTTAAGATCAAACATATTTTCAATCTGTCGCTCCCAATCAAGATACTTTGCCAAATTGTGTTGACCATCGAATCTAGGTATTTCATATTTTAATCCCTTGCTTTCTCGAGTTGATTCTGAACCCTAACTTGAATCTGTGTTTAGTATTCTTCGGGAATGGTGTTTTTTGTGGCGATGCTTTCTAGAAGACCGTAGGTGCAATCGTCTTTCTGAAGCATGATCATATTCTTCTTTCGAACTAGCACAACCATGAAAAATATGCACCATATGATTAATATTGTTCTTCTTGATAGATGATAGAGGTGATGTTTAGCCATGCTATCGACTTTCCTCACCAAACGTTGCACTTCACTCATAAGCGCAATTTTGCAACAACAAACCGATCTAGATCAAGAACTTCATTTAGTTTGAACTATTGGCGCTCCCAACTATCTGAGGTTCATCACGTGATTAATTACCACATCTACCATCAAAGATGTTTGTCAATGATAAATTATTGGGTTTGCCAATTATTGACTGGACGAATAGGCTATCGTCCGCCATCTCCGCTAAGAACTTCTAAGAAAAACAAAATATTTAGTAGAATCCCCACCCCCATTGTTTAGTAAGGTCATTCACCAACTGTATAACACTCACAACTAATAAGGCAAAGGCTAGAACAAGTGTAATCGATTAATTCATAGTAGTTTCAAAGAAAAATAGGAGATGAGTACGGCAAAATCTAATTCGAATTTTTACAAAACGATAAACTCAAAATTGGGCTCTACGAATTGGAATTCCAGATTCTTGAGAGAATAAGGAACAAAATGCAATTTGAATAGCGACAATTGATCTCTCCCAAGTTGTAATTGGCTTCTTCCCGGCAATTGATCTCTCCCAAATTTTCATGTTTAGGCTAGCTCGGACTTCAATCTCTCCCAAGTTGTAATTGTCTTCTTTCTGGCAAATGATCTCGATTCCTTCAAAAAATTTCCACCACTCTGCCACATAATGTGTGAAGGAATACTGTGCCACTTTCACCTTTTCTTTCTCTCAATAATTTTTTAGATCAAACAGATTTTCAATCCGTCGCTCCCAATCAAGATTCTTAGCCGGATTGTGTTGACAATCAAATCTAGGGACGTCATATTTTAATCCCTTGATATCTCGAGCTGAGTTTGAACTCTCACTTGATCTGTGTTTAGCCCCATCGGAAATGATGTTTATTGTGGCGATGCTTTCTAGTAAACCCTCGGTGCAATCGTCTTTCCGAAGCATGATCGTATTCTTCCGCTGAACTAGCATAACCATGAAAACTATGCACCATATTATTAAGATCGTCCTTATTAATAAATGATTGAGGTGATAATTTTTCCATGCTTTCAACTTTCCTCGCCAATCGTTGCACTTCACTTATGAGCGCAATTATTGCAACAGCAAACCGATCTGGATCAAGAGGTTCATCTGGTTTGAACCGTTGGTGCTCCCAACTATCTGAGGTTCATCACATGATCAATTACCACATCTACCATCGGAAGTGTTTTTCAATGGTAAATTATTGTGTTCGCCGACAAATGGCGGGACGAATAGGTTATCATCCACCATCTCCGCTAAGAACCTCTAAGAAAAACAAAATGATTAGTAGAATGTCCCTCCCCCCTCCATTTAGTAAGGTCATTCACCAACTGTATAACACTCACAACTCAAAAGGTGAAGGCTAGAACTAGTGCAATCAATCAATTCACAGCAGTTTCAAAGTAAATTAGAAGATGAGTACAGCAGAATCTAATTCGAATTTTTACAAAATGATAAACTCAAAATTGGGCTCTATGAATTGGAATTATAGATTCTTTAGAGAATAAGGAACAAAACTCAATTTGAAAAGTTTGAATCGGAGCAAATAACGAATGAGTTATAATCAAAAGAAGAACGCTTTAAATAGGCAACATATAAGTTCCAAAAATTCAAGTACATTTTCCTAAATCGAATAGGATTAAATACCCAAACCCAAATCCTTTGTAGAATAGGATTTTCTTCACCTTAATGTTGCCCAATTCGAAAATTCCCCACAATTTCCTAATCCAAAAAGGTTTTGATTTCCTTTTCCTATATGAACTAGGATTTTAAGTTTACTTTTCCTTTTCCAAATCGGATTTCCTTTTTCTTTCTTCTCCTTCTTTTTTTAAAAAAAAATTCCAACCCCAATTCAAGATCTGAACTATATGTGTGTGGATATAATTTGATGTGACGTCAAAAGAATGTATTTTCCGAGGCATTTAACACCTCTTTTGTAATGTTTTTGTTGTAAGATTGCTAGATTTAGGTAT
>JAULKJ010300620.1:0-11604 GCA_032355405.1 Rubia balearica | reverse complement strand
TTTAGCTAATGGACAAACAAAACATGGATATTGTTTAGAAATCAAATCAACATCAGCATTCAACTTCAGCATTACATCTTTGGAAGGATGACTTAATTTATAGTGCCAGTTCAAATCAGAATTTAAGATGGAGTTTTACAGATACTCTGGACTTATGAGGCAAAAATAAATACAATGATTCATAAGTATTTGATCTATGAAGCTATAACTGAAAGACTTCTTTTTCAGCAGAAAAAGACCATTGAATTTTCTGCTACTGCAAGAACTTTTTTAGTCCTGTGGTCCTGCAGTAGGTAGGAAGAATCAAAGAAATGTGTGTCAATGTAAGAAACCTTAGCCAGCTTATGTATAGAGATCAAATTACATTTGAAATCAGGAATACATAGAACATTTAGTAAGTTAGAATAGGATGAATGATTACTAATCCAATAAACTGAAAAAATTTAGTTGAATGATCTGGCATACAGACAGGAGTGTTAATGACATTATTGACAGGATTAGTAAGGTATTTAGGAGAGGTTCACATATGGCTTGTGACGTACTATCCAGTATCCATGAGTCACAGTCAAACACAAAATCATTTCCACATGAATGAGTTAAAATAGTACCTGAAAAATCCTAATAGTTTGCAAAACTCACTGATTGGCAGCACTAGTAAAGCCATGAATTTCTTTATTTTTGAGTTTGAAATGTAGAAGGAAAAAGAAATCAGGGGGTTTTGTGGTCCTCTTAGGGGTGATCAAGGGCAAATTGAGGTGGGGGTGGAATGGTAAAACTTTCCAGTGGCTAAGTTATAATCTCGTGCAACATTAAATATAATAATAGCACAGCTCTTAAATTGCACGTGCATTCACCCATTCATCTTCTTTTGAGTTAAAATACATAATTATACTTTTCCCCCTCGTCCATATTGCTTAATATATAATAGTACATAGAATTTATTAATAAAATTAGAGATAGTTTTTGACATATCTATGCGTGCAATATTTATGCCACAATGAATTAAGCATGTACAGTAAATATACATGCCCAATTACACTACAAACACTGTAGCGCTCCCATGAATGGGCACGAAGCATTGTTTTGGCCACCTTCTCCCCATTTAGTTAACTTCTACAATGGGGGGAAGCATGCCTCAGACATTTCCCCAAGTATTGGAAAAGGGTTCCGGTCATTGCCTCCAGCTCCAACCACTCGCAGAGTGAAAATGGAGTTTGGATATTAAAGGATATGTAACCATTAAAAGTAAGTTACAAATTTTTTTCCGATAAGAAGAAGAATTAAAATGGAGTTTGATGATTTGAATAATAGATGATATGTATGCAAGAAGAGTGAGTTTCAGTGTGTGAGGTTGTGAAGTTAGTAGGGGTTGATTTATAGGTGAAAAGATCATTCAATCTTTTAAAACATGGAAAATGCATTTCTAAATTACGTCTAAGAGTCGCGAGCCATAGTTGGACTCATGGCTTTCGGTAACCCACTTTACCACATTGGTTTCCAAACACCTTTGTTAGGACAGGTGGATTTTTTCAACCCACCATCATCTTTCATTGTGCTATTCTAAGACAATGGAGAGGCTTTTGTTGGGTTTCTCCTTCGTTGACGGTTGGGTCTTCGACCATCTCCGCCATTGGAAGCACTGGTAAAGCTACAAATTTCTATATTTTTGTTTATAAAACTAAGAAGAAAAAAGAAAACAGTGGTTTTGATTGTCCTAGTAGGGGTGATCAGGGGAAATTGAGGTGAACGGTGGAATGGTACTACTTTCAAGTGGTAGAGTTATAATCTAGTGTAACATAAAAGATAATAAAAGCACAACTCTTAAATTGCATGTGAACACGAGCTTAACGAATTCATATTATTTTGGATTAAATGTTCAACATATAGCGATATATAAATTATCGTAATAAAATTGGAAATATTTTTTGACATATCTGTGCGTGCAATTTGCGTTCCACAATGAATTAAGCACATCGAATAAATATATGTCCATTTTCCCAGCAAACGCTATTTCGCTCCCCTGAATGGGGACGAAGAATTATTTGGGACACCTTTTCCCTGTTGAATTAACTTCCATGATGGCGGGGAAACTTGCCTCAGCCATTTCCAAGATTCGGCGAGGGTTCCGATCATTGCCTCCAGATCCACCCACTTGCAGAGTGAAAAATGATGTTTGATATTGGAGGATATGTAAGCAAGGAAAGTTAGTTACAAATTTTATTTTATTTTTTGATAAGAAGAAAAATTAAATTGGAGTTTGATGGATTGAATAATGGAGGATATGTATGCAAGAAGAGTGAGTTTGAGTGTGAGAAGGCGAAGTGATTAGGGGTCAATTCATAGGTGGAAAAATCATTCAATATTTTAAAACATGGTAGAACCATTTCTAAGTTACGTCTAAGATTTGCGAACCATGGTTGGGCTAACATCTTTTGGCAACCCACTTCCCCACACGCGCTACTAGACGCCTTTGTACGGATAGGTGGAGTTTTCCAACCCACCTTTGTCCATCATTGTGTCATTCCAGGACAATGGAGAGGCTTTTGTCAGGTTTCTCCTCTGTTGATGGTTGGGTCTCCGATCATCTCCGCCATTGAAAGCACTGGTAAAGCCATGAATTTCTATATTTTTGTGTATGAAATGTAAAAGAAAAAATATGTCAGTGGTTTTGATGGTCCTCTTAGGGGTGATCGAGGGCTGATTGAGGGGGCGGTGGAATGGTGCAACTTTCGAGTGACTGAGTTATAATCTAGTGCAACATAAAATATAATAAATTCACAGCTTTTAAATTGAACTTGCACTCACGTGTTTTCACTAAATTTTGTTTTTGAGTTAAAATACATAATTATCCTCTTTTTCCCTCATCCATATTGCTCAACATATAATAATAAATAGAATCTAGCGATAAAATTAGAGATTTTTGTTTACATATATGTTCGTGCAATATTCATGCCACAATGAATTAAGCACGTAAAAATAATTATACATGCCCAATTACCCAACAACCACTATCGCGCTCCAGGGAATGGGCACAAATCATTATTTGGGCCACCTTTTCCCCACTTAGTTAACTTCTACGATAGCGGGGAAGCATGTCTCGGCCATTTCCCTAAGTTTCTGTGAGGGTTCCAGTCATTACCCATAACTCCACCCACTTGCGGTGTGAAAATGAAGTTTGGATATTGGAGGATATTTTAGCAAGTGAGTTATGAATTTTTTTTTTGCTTTTTGATATGAAGAAGAATTAAAATGGACTTTGATGGTTTGGATAATGGAGTGTATGTATGCAAAAAGAGTGAGTTTGAGTGCGTGAGGAAGTGAAGTGAGTAGTGGTTAATTTATAGGTGAAAAGATCATTCAATCTTTCAAAACATGGTAGAACCATTTCTAAATTACGGTTAAGAGTCGCTATCCATAGTTGGGCTCATGGATCTCAGCAACCCACTTCCCAACACGCACTGCCAGACGTCTTTGTAATGACATGTGGAGTTTTACAAACCACGATTGTCCTTCATTTTTCCATTCCGGGACAATGGAGAGGCTTTTGCCAGGTTTCTTCTCGGTTGATAGTTGGGTCTCCGACCATCTCCGCCATTGGAAGCACTAGTAAAGCCAGAAATTTCTATATTTGTGTCTGAAATGAATGAGAAAAAATAAATCAGGGGTTTTGATTGTCCTCGTTTGGGTGATGAGGGAAAATTATGATGGGCAGTTGAATGGTACTACTTTTCAGTGGCAGAGCCATAATCTTGTGAAACATGAAAGATAATAAAAGCACAGCTGTTAAAATGCACGTGCATACGAGTTTTCACTAATTCATTTTCTTTTGAGTTAAATTACATAACTATCCTTTTCTTACCTCGTCTATATTTCTCAACATATAGTGATATATAAATTCATGTAATAAAATTGGAAATTTTTTTGACATATCTGTGCGTGCAATATTCGTGCCACAATGAATTAAGAATGTCTAATAAATGTACGTCCATTTTCCCAACAAACACTGTTGCACTCCCTGGAATGGGCACGAAGCATTATTTGGGCCACATTTTCCCTATTTAGTTAACTTCCATGATGGCGGGGAAGCTTGCCTCGACCATTCACCAAAGTTTCGGTGAGGGTTCCGGTCATTGGCCTCAACTCCACCCACTTGCAGACCAAAATGGAGTTTGGATATTGAAGGATATGTAAGAAAGAAAATTAAGTTACAAAATTGTTTTGTTTTTTGATTAGAAGAAGAATTCAAATGGAGTTTGATGGTATGGACAATGGAAGATATGTATACAAGAAGAGTGAGTTTGAGTGTGTGAGGAAGTGAACTGAGCAAGGTCAATTCATAGGTGAAAAGGTCATTCAATCATTCAAAACATTAAAGAACCATGTCTAAATTATGGCTAAGAGTCGTGAGCCATGGTTGGGCTGATGGCTTTCGGCAACCCACTTCCCCACACGCGCTGTTAGATGCCTTTGTATGGACGGGTGGAGTTTTCCAACCCACCTTTGTCCTTCATTGTGCCATTCTGGGATAATGGAGAGGCTTTTGTCGAGTTTCTCCTCGGTTGATGGTTGGCTCAGATCATCTCAATCATTGGAAGCACTGGTAAAGCCATGAATTTCTATATTTTTGTGTTTGAAATGAAGAAGAAAAAAGAAATCAGGGGTTTTAATGGTCATCTTTGGGGTGATCAAGGGAAAATTGAGGCGTTTAGTGGAATGGTATAACTTTCCAATGGCTGAGCTATAATCTTGTGCAACATAAAATATAATAACAGCACTGCTCTTAAATTGCGCGTGCACACACGTGCTTTCACCAATTCATCTTCTTTTGAGTTAAAATACCTAATTAGCCTTTTTACCCTCGTCTATATTACTCAACATATAATAATACATAGAATCTAGTAATAAAATTAGAGATAATTTTGACATATCTGTGTGTTCAATATTCATGCCACAATGAATTAAGCACATATAATAAATATATATTCCCAATTACCCAACAAACACTGTCGCGCTCACATGAATAGGCACGAAGCATTGTCTGGCCCACCCTTTCCCCATTTAGTTAACTTCTTCGATGGCGGGGAAGCATGCCTCAACCATTTCCCAAAGCATTGGCAAGGGTTCTAGGCAATGCCCCCAACTCTACCCACCCGCAGAGTGAAAATGGATTTTGGATATTGGAGGATATTAAGCAAATAAAGTAAGTTACAAAATTATTATTTTTTATAAGAAGAAGAATTAAAATTGAATTTGATGGTTTGGATAGTGGAGGATATATATTCAACAAGAGTAAGTTTAATTGTGTGAGGAAGTGAAGTGAGCAGGAGTTAATTTATATGAAAGGATCATTTAATCTTTCAAAACATGGCGGAACCATTTCTAAATTAGATCTAAGAGTCGGGAGTTGTCATTGGAATCAAGGCTTTCGGCCACCCATTTTCCCACACGCGTTACGGTACGTCTTTGTAGGGACAGGTGGAGTTTTTAACCCACCGTTGTCCTTGATTGGGCCAATCCGGGACAATGGAGAGGCTTTTTTCGGGCTTCTCCTCAGTTGACGGTGGGGTTCCTACCATCTCCGCCATTGGAAGCACTGGTAAAGCTATGAATTTCTATATTTTTGTGTTTGAAATGAAAAAGAAAAAAATAGGGGTTTTGTTAGTCCTCGAAGGGGTGATCAGGGACAATATGAGGTGGGCAGTGGAATGGTCGTACTTTCCAGTGGTAGAGTTATAATCTAGTGCAATATAAAAGATAATAAAAACACAGATCTTAAATTGCACATGCACGCGAGCTTTCACCATTTCATATTCTTTTGAGTTAAAATTCATAATTATCCTTTTCCGCCCTCAACCATATTGGGTAACATATAAAGATATATAAATTATCGTAATAAAATTGAAAATATCTTTTGACACATCTGTGCGTGCAATATGCGTGCCACAATGAATTAAGTACGTCTAATAAATATACGTCCATTTCCCCAATTAATACTGTTGCACTCCCCTGACTAGGCACGAAGCATTTATGGGTCACATTTTCCCAGTATAGTTAACATCCAAGATGGCGGGGAAGCTTGCCTCGGCCATTTTCCCAATTTTTGGTGAGGGTTCCGGTCATTGTCCTCAGCTCCACACACTTACGGAGTGAAAATAGAGTTTGGATATTGGAGGATATGTAAGAAAGAAAAGTGAGTTACGAAAATGTTATGATCAAATGAAGTTTGATGCTATGGATAATAGAGGATATGTATCCAAGAAGAGTGAGTTTGAGTGTGTGAGGAATTGAAGTGGGTAGGGGTTAATTCATATGTGAAAAGATCATTCAATATTTCAAGACACGACAGAACCATTTTTAAATTACGGCTATGATTCGTAAGCCATGGTTGGGTTAATGGCATTCAGCAACCCACTTCCCATACAAAGGCTTTGCTGCCAGACGCCTTTGTATGGACAGGTGGAGTTTTCCAACCCCCTTTTCCTTCAGTGTGCCATTCCGGGACAATGGAGACACTTTTTTCGGGTTTCTCCTTGGTTGACAATTGGGTCTCCGATCATCTCCGTCATTTGAAGCACCAGTAAAGCCTTGAATATCTATATTTTGTGTTTGAAATGAATAAGAAAAAAGAAATTAGGGGTTTTGATGGTCCTCTTAGGAGTAATCAAGGAAAAATTTAGGTCTGTGGTGGAATGGTAAACATTTCCAGTGGCTAAGTTATAATCTAGTGCAACATAAAATATAGTAAAAGCATATCTCTTTAATTGCGAGTTTTTCCCCTTGTCCATATTGCTCAACATATAATAATACATAGAATTTAGTAATAAAATTAGAGATATTTTTGACATATCTGATGAGACGTCAAATGCATGTGTAAAATGCATGTATTTCAGAAGCATTTAACATCTCTTTTGTTATTTTTTTGTTGGAAGATTGCTAGATTTAGGTAGGTCTACATCATAAGGAATTTAGATAATCGTTTTTTGTTTTTGTATCTAAATCCTTCATTTTGTAACCTAATTTTAGTCTAATGGATTTTTGGTCCTTATGAGTATCTAGATTCCTTTTTGTGAGCTTAATTTGTGGATTCCTCGTAAGCACTTTGGAGTATTTTAGTGAAGGCCATTCGCAAAGTTGGTAGAAGATTGAAGGCCACGAGTCAAAATGTGGTAGAAGATAAAAGGATCGAAGAAGGAAGACAAAGAAGCAGATGAATTGTGATCCGGAAGTTTAAACCGGGTTCTGGGAATGATTCGAGAATAACTAGCCTCTTAGGGTGGTATCATTGGATTCGTCTTCTCGAGCACTAAAATATTGAATACACGAACTCCCAAAATGGATCAGCGGTTCATCCATAGGGATGGGAACAAGAAGAGGGCAGCATCTTTATTGTGGGCCGCAGCAGTGTCCTACGGCCCACAGCACAGTCAACAAAAGCAGGGGAGAGTCAAAGGCTATTTTAGCCATTTTCAACCCTTTCTTCCACACTTTTTCTTCCACCGGAATTTATCCAACCCAAAACCCTAGATTTCATTTATCTTTCATCATTTCTCCAATGTTTTCTATGGATTCTTGTGCTTTTGTTATGGGTTTAACTAATCTAGGCTAAATACACTCTTGGGAGCAATTGGTAAGCATTTTTAGTATGAATTTGTGAGATTTGATTTATCATATTTTGTGCTTTGATTATCAAGTATATTTTGTGCTTTCTTGTGTAGTTAATGCATGATTTAGACTAGGATGATCAACTAGTTGATGACTGTGGGTTAATTAGTTGCTAGGTTTTTTGGTCAAACCCGAGATACTTTGACTTTTTACCAATATGATTATCGTTAGTTGATGTTAGGTTATAATTAGGTGTGACAACAAATTATGATTATTGATTGATGAAATTTCTTATATTTGAGATGAATTCGAATAGGTTTGACTAATTATCAAGGTGGCTCACTAATAATAATTAGCGTTATTAGTAGATATATTTGTACTATCCCGATATTTCTCCCTTGTAGGCTATTTTGTTAGTTATATTGGTTCTCCATGTGTATTGCTATTCTCGGGGAAGTCTATGACGTCGATCATCTAGGGTGACCAGAGGGTTAGGGTTATTGTGTGACACCGATCGCCCACTCTAACTATAACCAAGGAGAGACGAGAAATATCTTCACCCGAAAGGTGTTGATAAGTTCTCCACAATATGTTATTAATGCATAAAAATAGGATAATTATTCGATTATCAAAGGATAACTAGAAATGTAAACCAATTGTGCCCAAGACTCGTTATCATCTTAATTACATCTTTCGTGCTATTGTGATCGTAGTTATATTGTTTTCTCTAATTGTTGGTTAATTTAGTTATTTAAAGTAGTCGTAGTGTTTTCTAAAATCAAAATTCCCCAAGTTCGTTACTACACACTTAGAGTGACATCTTTGTGTGCTTTTTAACTACGTTTAACACTTGATAAAACCTTTTTTTCCTCGTGGACGACCCCGTCTTGCTACTATCTACTTTCTAGTAGTTAGCCGCAATTTGGGCATATAAATACTATCTTTGAGAGGCACGGCGACGACCTCCCACTTGACTATCACATTCTAACGCAACTAACAAGAAATCATCATCACTGAATTCAAAAACATCTTGCACAACATTATCAACAATATCTAAAGCATGGCAAGAATATTCTTCATTAGGATACTTCATAGAGTCATTTATGTTAAACTCTATTTTAATTCCATCAAATTCCATGGTGAGGGTACTATTATGCACATCAATCATTGTCCTAGAAGTTTTCAAAAATGGTCTCCAACAAAATCGGGACAACATGTTTATCATGCTCCATATCAAGAATATAGAAATCCGTGGGGAATATTAAGGAATCCACCTTAACCAACACATCCTCAACATTACCTTTAGGGTATGCACTAGAACGATTGGCTAATTGGATAATCGCCCCGGTTTTATGCAAAGTACCCAAATTGAGGCTTTCATACAAAGAGTAAGGAATCACGTTTATGGATGCACCTAGATTAAGCATGGCTTTTTCAACATGTGTGTTTCCTATCATGCAAGGGATGGTGAACATGTCGGGATCGCTACATTTAGTGGGTAACTCCCTTTGACACAAAGCGGGAACATGCTTATTTTCCCCTTTCTTTAGCTTATTTTTAGCTCTTTACTTTCTATTCACAACACATAATTCCTTAAGAAATTTAGCATAACCAGGAATTTGTTCAATAACATTCTAAAGAGGAATATTTACCTCACATATACGAAAGACTTCGTAGATATCCTTGTTGTCTTCCTTCCTCCGTTTATCTTTCAAAGTATCCGAAAACGGTGGTTCTGGTACATATGGAGGGATCTCCACCATTTTTGCTTTCTTGTGAGGCGGGGATGAAGGCTTGGGAATGGATGTTGATTGGTCAATGGTGATCTCCACTTCCTTCTCCTTTCCCTTCCTCACTTTGTTATTGGCCATTTTCTCGACCTCTTCCTCCATTTCCTTCTCAAATACTTCAACCACAATGGGTTCATTTTCAATGATTTCATCCTCCCAGAAAGTGCCAACCTCCTTACCATTTCTCAAAGAGATATCACTCGCATTTTGTCGGGGGTTAAGCTCCGGTTGAGAAGGAAGTTTCCATTTGATTCAATATTTGAGCCATTTGGCTCACTTGAGTATCTATATTTTTTATGCTAGAGTAGGTATTCTCTTGGTGGTTCTCGGTCTTGTCTACACATATGGTCAATTTCCCAATGGCTTGCCTGATCTCCTCCTTTGACATCCCCAAAATTTCACCTTGATAGTGGGGCTTATCACTAAGCCTTTGGTATTGAGGTTGTCGTGGCCGATATTATTGTTGAGAAAGGCAGTAAGATTGAACATTTTAGCCACCTTGTGCATTCCCATATCGAAGATTTGGGTGGACTTGGTTGGCCGCATTGTAATGTTGGTTTTGGTAGCCTCTACCTTTTTGATATCCTTGGTACCCTTGATTTTGGTACCCTTGGCTGCCTTGATATTCCATAGCACTCACCTCCTCCATATAATCATCTTGCAAAGTAGGACATGCTTCCGTAGGATGCGGAGAAGATCAAATCTCGCAAGATTTCACATGAGGTTTTACTCCGAATTGTGTCATCAATGCCTTGACCATAGAGGTGAGATTCGACACTTGATCATCAAGTTTTCCTTGGTTGGAAAAAGCACTTGCATTGTTGGGATTTTCCTTCTCAAAAAGGTTCTCGAGCTAAAATTTTGGCTAGCTCCTCGTAGAGCTCCATAGCTTCCCTAAAGGACTTGTTCCCAAGAGAACCATTACAAGCTCCCCTCACTAGCCTTTGATCTTTGTCAAGAAGACCATGATACGGAGAACTAGCAAGAAGCTTCTTGATGCCGCAAGAAGACCAAATCCCCATCTAAATAGCCATGATACGGAGAACTAGCAAGAAGCTTCTTGAACCTCTCCCAAAAGTCATAGAATGACTCCTCATGCCATTGGATGATGTTGCTTATATCCTTCTTCAAGATGGTAGATTTTGAAGCCTGGAAATATTTTGAGAGAAA
This sequence comes from Rubia balearica, assembly GCA_032355405.1. Lineage (NCBI taxonomy): Eukaryota > Viridiplantae > Streptophyta > Magnoliopsida > Gentianales > Rubiaceae > Rubia > Rubia balearica. The sequence continues at coordinate 1,042 of JAULKJ010300620.1, read as the reverse complement.
CTTCCTTTTCAATTCAATCCATGAGGTGATGCTCCCGAGTGGAAGATAATGGAGCCAATATCTTGCGGCATCTCGCAATGAGAATGAGAAGACCTTGAACATGTAAAGCTCCTTATTCACCCCTTCGGGAAGCATTCCACCACAAACCATATAAAAATCAAGGAGGTGCTTGTTGGGATCTTCCCCTTGCCTACCAAGAAAGGACGGTAGCAAGTGTATCAATCTAGAGCTCCAACCGCTGGATAGGTGATGCACATCGGTTGGTGCTCTAGTTGGGAGCCATGACCTCCCTCAACGGAATTTGTCTCAACGAGATGTTCCTCTCATTGTGAGGGTGTTGAGGTCCTCCTCCCGGAACTTCCTCTTCATGGTTCTCGTGATAATCCATAGAGATTGAGAGTTCCACAAAATGGTCACTAGGAGGGTTGTTATTCACAATTTCCAAAGAAAACCTCCTAAACCTTTTCAAGTTTAATTCAAACTAGGGGTCTTAGTGTAGGGGTTCTTGTGAAGAGGATCGAGTACGAACCATACACTAGGAACTCGAACAATACGTCTCCAAGCCAAACAAAGATCAAATAAAAACCAAGTAAAAGCAAACTAACTAATATTCACAACTAGCACATATTCACACATAATATGCCAAAACACTTAAAAATACACGAATCTTACCCGGAAGCTTGGCCAAAATTTGAGAGTTCATCGTCGTACCTCTCAAAGTTACTAATTATAAGCCCTAAATATTTCCTAAATACAATTAAGTATATAATGATAAATTGGGGTCGTCCACAAAGAAGAGGGATTTTCTTAAGGGTTTTCACATATAACGGTGAATACTACGATATATATAAAGATATGCATATATAATCTTGTAAAGAGGGGGGTTTTGGATTGGTTTTTCTAAGTTATCAATTTAAAGACAAGTTAAACTAGCTAACGAGGTAAATCTACTAAATAAGCAACAACAACTAAGAGAGTTTAAACACAAATTACGGGAACTTGGGCACAATTGATTTCTACTTCCAAACCTCTTATCTATCAT
>JAULKJ010300609.1:0-11604 GCA_032355405.1 Rubia balearica | reverse complement strand
CTTCTTTGATAGTAGTTTACAAGAGTGAATTCGACATCTCTCGCTAAACCTCACTAATGACCCCTTTAGTCATTCAACGCCTAAAGGTATCCCATTAACAACATTAAGTACGAAGAATCAACATGTTTGGTAACACTTATAAACACTACACCATGTCTAAGCATTGAACTAATTCATGCATTTACACAAGATTAGTCAAGAACGTTCAAAGTTACTAAACTTCTCCTATTTGCTACACAAAACAAACATGACAAAGAATTCAATATTATCACATTCATCTAGCCTTCATCAAATCATCAACCATATTAGAAGCACTAATTCACGCTCTTGGATTCCATATCAAAAGAGAGGAAAATTAACTACTTTCTCCCAACCCTAACAAGAAATCATACATGCAATTCATATACTCAAACTTCTAACACCATTAATGGTTTCAACAATAAAATTCAAGCACAATATATACACAATAGCAAAGAATTAAATAGATTACATAGAGGTCTCAAGACATGGGTTTGGAAGCCTTAATCAATTGCTCCCAAGGAGATTACTAGCCTAGATAATCAAAATCCACAACATAGAACAAAAATCTACAAAGAAACAAGAAAAAAGTGAAGGAGAAGGTGAAGGTGAAAAACTAGGGTTTTGAAGCCCCCAAGTCGGGACAGGAAAGATAAGGAATGAGTGGATGAAGTGCTATTTATAGTACAAGAAAAAGGGGAGTAAAAAGCAAGTTTCTGGTCATCTGTCGCGACAATTCCGTTGTGACTCGTGACAGAGTGCAGTTCAGCTCTCAACTCCTTTTTGTTTTGCTTCCTCCAGGTGAACTGTTGATCCATTTTGGGAGTTCTTGTAGTTGTTTTTATAGTACTCGAGAAGACAAATCCAATAGTTCCACCCTTGGAGACTGGTTCTTCTTAGATAATTCTCAGAACCCTGCTTAAAAACTTAGATCATTCTTCATCCTCTACTTTGCTCTCCTTCTTCACTTTATCTTCTACCACTTTGTAAGTGGCCTTCTTTCTTCTACCATTATTGTGAATGACCTTCTTCAATGATAGTATCAAAATTAGCTCACATGTAAGTCTTCAAATCTTCAAAGGTAGTTTTCAAAGTCTTCAAAGTCCTCCAACAATTCCCTTGTTACACAAAATCCTCTAGAAAAGTATAAAAGCGCAAGTCGCTCTTAAATATATTTAGAGAATTTCAAGGAAAAATTCCACACATAAAGCATAAAAGTGTACCAAAGTGAATCCAAAATGTCCAAAAATAGCCGTATAAAATGGACACATCACGGATATTTGATGTAGATAAATATGTTTATGGGATATAAAATCTGAGACAGAACAATCAGAAGGAATAATATGGAAAAAAGAGTCCTGTAACTGAATTTGATCAATTATAGGTTCTGTGTCTGTCCAGTTGGAATACCAGAAAGACATTTTCCATCTACATGGATCACCCTTGTTAAGCTTTCAGCTAACTGGTTAACTGATCTAATTCTTTTCCAGTTAAGTGATTTCCTATTAGATTCAGCTAAAGACCACATTAGTTTTGACCACAAGGTATCACCATTATGAAATTTCCACCATAGTTTTAGGCTACAAGCATTGATGATTGATTTTAAGGACCTAAAACCTAAACCATTTTTCTCAGTAGGAAGGCACATATGTGACCACTTCCTCCAGTGTTTTTTTGCACCTTCATCTGAAATACCCCAAAAGAAATTTGCCAGTTTTTTCTCAATCTGCTTGATGACATAGGTGGTAGGCTTAAGAACTGCCCAAACATGTTAAGCAATAGAATATAGACAGCTATATATTAAAGTGATTTTACCTCCCTTAGACAACCATTTATTTTTTCAAGTTCTGAATTTTAGAGTCAATATTCTCTAAAATTAACCTAAAATACACATTCTTTAATCTTCCTCTAAACATATTGACCCCCAAGTATTTGAAAGGCCAGTTTCCTATTTTCATGCCAAGAATGTGTTTAGTTTTGTTAATTTTAGAAACAGATGCATGTTTACTCAAATAGAATTCAGACTTATCAAAATTTATCTTTTGGCCACTGGTTTGTTCCAAAACCTGCAGAAATATTTTCATCCTTAAGATATTTTTATCAGTGGCTTCTAGAAAAATTATGGTGTCATCTGCATAACTTAAGTGAGATATAGGGAAAGTATTTGGTGGCAGCTGAAAATAATCCATCCTTTTATTCTTGAACCCAAAAATAAGAGCCCTAGTGAGAGCCTCAGTGAACAGATTAAAGAAAAAAGAAGACAAAGGATCACCTTGTTTTATAACTCTTGAAGATTTTAAAAAACCTACAGTTTTTCGATTGAATAGGATAGAGAATGTGGTACTGGCTATGTTTTTCATCACTGTATGCACAAACTTACCAAGGAAACCAAAATTTAAAAGGATGCTGTTAAGAAAATATCAATTAACCCTGTCAAAAGTTTTCATTAAATCAAGTTTAATGATGCAGTTAGGTGATCTATTTTTGTTGTCCAGAAATCTGATAATTTCCTGAAGAAAAATGACATTATCAGAGATGTCCTTTTTTTGGAATGCAGATTAATTAGGGGAGATCAATTCATCCATCAAAGGCCTAATTCTTTCAGTAATTATTTTTGAATTTTTTTTGTTAGAAACATTTGATGGTGATATAGGCCTGAAATCACTAAAACAAGAAGGTGTTTGTTTCTTTGGAATGATTGTTATCTATGTGCTTCCTATACCATTTGAATAGATGAAGATGAGATAAATTCATTTTTAGCTATTAGTAAATCATGACAAATAATCTCCCAAGATTTAATATAGAAGCATACAGTATATCCATCTGGACCTGGACTGCTATTCTTGTTAAGACTGAAAACAAATTTTCTCAGTTCATCAAGAGTAATAGGCCTTAATAACTGATGATTTTCCTCATCAATTATAATTTTTGGAATTTGTCCTAGAAAACTAGAGTAATAATGACCAGCTGAGAGATTTTGATCTTCGGTAAATAATTTCTTATAAAAATCAACAACTTCTCTTTCAATTAAATCCATGTCCTCTAACCAAAATCCATATGCGGCCTTAAGCTTGGTTATCTGAAGCCTATATTTCCTTTCTGTAACTGAATTATGGAAGAATTTTATGTTGTCATCTCCTTGTTTTAACCAGTTTACTTTGGCCTTTTGTTTCCAGAATTTTCTCTATTCTTTAAGTGCTTTAATTAGTTCAGCTTTGGACTTATTTAGCTAAATTAAACTATGATAATTTTGAGGATGATCATATTGTAGTTCTGCTAGCCTAAAGTTATTTCCATCCATGGTTACATTTGAATCAATGTTGCCAAGAACATTTCTATTCCAATCCTTAATAACTTTTTCAAGCGTAAGCAGTTTTAGGTAAAAACTTATCATTCCCTTTTGAGGCATACAGATATCCCAATTTGCTTTAATTAAGGGATTGAATTCAGTTCTATTGTACCATGTATTAATAAATCTGAAGGGATTAGGTACAGATGGTACTTTGTTTCCTACAGTGAGGGAAAGTGGGGAATGGTAAGATGATTGTCTATTAAGAATTTCAATGGACGATGAAGGAAACTTAGCTAACCAATAAACAGAACATAATCCTCTATCTAATCTCTTAACAGTAGATTTCCTAAGCCTGGAATTAGTCCATGTGAAAAGATTACCAACAATATTAATTTCCTGTAATTCCTTATCATTTATAAAAATTTTCAAGTCTAGAATACTGGCTTTACAGGGATTAGCGAGACCCCTATATTCAGAATTATAAGTAATTGCATTGTATTCCCCTATAAAAAAAAGGTGTCACTGGTGTTTAGGGCTAGAAGATAAGGCCACAATTTCACTCTTTCTATCCTAGTTCTCAGTCCATAGATAAATATAGCTTCCATGGCAATATTTAATTTTGGACTGAGAGTTTTAACAAAAAGAAATTGTTGGTTATCACAAAAAAGATCAAATTATTTTTCCAGAAAATCCAAATCTGAGCATTAGATTAATGCATGTACACATTAAAACCAAGTTGGGACATATAATTAGAACAAGAGTCATTAGCATGCATGGGTCCAATGAGACAAATAAGTTCAAATTTGTGAGCTCTGATTAGATTTTTAAGTATAAGCATGGATGTGTCCATTCATCTTAAGTTCCAAGCAAGAAATCTCAGTTTAGATGTTATATTCATCATAATTCACCAAATTTAGAGCTTTTTGATGATAATCTGAGCATTATTTTATTCAGTTGAGTAAAATTATTAGCTTTCTTTGCTTTATACTTGAATGCATTAGGATTTGCAGTTTTTTCTATTTGAGAACTAACCTGATGAGGACTTACTTGACCTGAGGAGACTTCCTTGTAGATGTCCATATGGATGGATGAGTCTTGTGTCAGATTGTCTTGTTCAGCCACTTACAAAAGAGGCATAAACCTATTTGAAACCTGTCTATTTTGAGAGTAGAACAGCTTGTCAGATGGATTGGGGGGGGGAGAGAAAAAGAGTAAGGAGTACTACCTGAGATGATATGAATATCATCTTTGGCATAGGAGGATCTGATCTTTGGCTGATGTGAGATCTTTTGAGTGCTAGCAGGGGAGATCCTAGGTGTGGATGATTTGGAGGCACCAAAATCATAAGGGGTGTGGGTACAGATGTAACCTGGGAATGATGAGATGTAGTGTGCAACAATGGTCCATAGATTGTGGGATTGTTGAAAGGGTTTGTTGTGGCAGAGAGTGGAGTTGTTTTTGGTGCTAGAGGTGCAGGATCAGGTATATCTAAGATTAAATCAATGGAATGCTCATTTACCTGAGTTTGCAGGGTGGAATGGTTAGAGGAGATTGCAGGGTTAGCAACAAGATTGATAGAAGGATTGGCAAGCATGGTTGGCTTAAAAGCAGCTTGTTTCTTTGGTGGAACATTGCCTGAGGGGATCCATGATTGGTTGGTAGTAAGAGTTGGATTCAGTTTTCTACAATTACCCTGATTATGTCCAATCTTAGCACGGTGCTGACAGTATAGAGGAATATCTTCATATTTAACAAATAATTTCTTATTAGAAATGATTGATCCTAGCCTGATTGTGTGTTTAATTGGCTTTAACAGGTCTACTTCAACACAAATTTTAATAGCAGAAGACCTGGTCAAGGCTTTAGTAGCAGCATCATTTTTTAAAAAGGAGCCAAGAGTATTACCAATAGCAACAATAGCAGCAGTGTTGTAATAGTATAATGGATGATTACGAATGGTTACCCAAACCAAAACGATGGAGGATTATGTGTTTGGGCAGAAGTCTGGAGTTCATTTCAGAATCTTCATTATCGCACCATTGAAGCTCCTAACTCCCTTGAGCCAGCATCGTTGAAAATCAGTTGTCTCCTAGAATCTGATGAGCACATGCTTGTAAACAAGTGATCCCAATTTATATCTACCTTTGAACCCGCCGATTTTGAATGTAGTCTCTAGCTGCTCCATGGTTGGTTTACCCTTTAGGTACTTTCTGATTAGGGAATTTGAGCAATGCGCAGATAGGGTATCAATCTCGTCATCAGAGTATAAGCGAGATACATTACCTAGATGTTGAGTTTTTGGGACGAGTTCAGGATTGTTGGGTAAGGAGATATCAAGAGGTTGATTTTTTGTTTTCAAAGCTGCTAGGAATGATTTAGTACTTCCAGGTGGAGGATCGGCCATGGTTGCCGATGAGAATTTCGGCCAAAAATAGCTGTTAGTGATACAGTTACGACAGAGATGAGAAGAGGACAGAGTTAGAAGAGCTATGGATTGGTTCAAAGTGACGATTAGGGCTATATTTTATTTAGGTTGAGGAAATGGGTCAAATTTAGAAGTTATAATTAAAATTCTCTATTTAACTACATAAGATCTTGTTCTAGGCAGTCTAAAGTTTAGGCAGGAATGCTTATGCAAATATTGAATATTTTTATTGGGATGGGGTTCATTTAAAAAAATATAATTAAATTTGGGGACATATTGTGCAATTATAAGAAACTTTACACATAACCAGATTTAGAAATCTAATCCAAAACACTTCCACCTAACCACCACAGCTTCGCCTTCCTTTCTCCCAACTGCCACCTCTGCTCTGATCCGTCGTCCACCTTTGCTTCAGTCCGTCGTCCGCCATCCACCTCTGCTCTGATATGCCATCCATTGATTTTTTTTGTGCTCCGCTCCGTCGACGATAAAACCGCAATGGTTAGTAGTGGTTCAAGTTTTTTAGTTGATGACGTTCAGTAATTTTTCAATGATATTTATACGTTTATATTCAGTTTTGTTGATACTTATGTTATTGTAATAGATGTTTGTTAATAACAAAATCTGTATTCCTTCTTCCTATGAGTGTTCTGATGGTCAGACAGGCTGGTGCAATAGTTAATATTTATTGTACTCAGGAGGCCAACCATAGTTGATATTTATTCTTTTTTGTTAATTCTATAGTTGATATTTAGTGTAGTTGATATTTATTCTTTTTAAAAAAAATTCTATTATGTTATTTTTTATACTGATTTCAACTGATGTTTTGAGTAGTTTATTGAGATTATCATTTTGAAGTTGATTTAATTTGACAATTTAAGATTTGATGATGTTTTACAATTTTCATTTGATGTTTTGTTAGTTGTCGTTGATGATTATGATTTTCATTTTGACAATTTTGTTGATGTTTTGTCAGTTGTAGTTAATGTTTTATGATTTTCAGTTGATGTTTTGTTAGTTTTAGTGAATGTATATGATTTTCATTTTGATGATTATGTTGATGTTTTGCAATTTTTTGTTGATATTTATTTGATATTTTCTTTGATAGTTGCATCTTTCAACAAGAGTGGAGATGTGTAGAAAAGTCATTGGGATGAATTGGGGAAAGAACTCTGGGGAAAATTTGGGGAAAAGTCTCTTGGAAAAAGATGTGGAGAAGAATTCGGGAAGAGTTGCAAAAAGGTCACTGCCTAAAGTTTAGGATGCCTCGAACATTTCTCTTGAACCATGGTTGTGATGTCAGAGGACGATATAGTATCCCGAAAAGTTCAATTTTTTTGACCGTTTGCCTAAATTTTGTCGATGCTCCCAACCATTTTAGCCTATCTCCACAATCCTAGAAGCACCTCCTCAATCACGGGCCCAAACCCTCATTGAAAACCACAACCACATCTTCATCTGCCACCAAAATCTAGCCAACCATAGGGCTATCGCCGAGGCACAGAAATGGGAGATCCAAATTCTCCCCCAACAATAACTATCAATTTTTGCGTCTCACATTGCACTCAAGCAGGAGCTCACCGCGGTCTTCAAATAACAATAATTCCTTGATAACACGCACCATTCCACCTAACAATTTCAAATTGACTCATTCATGAATTCCCAAGTAGAAGTAACCACAATCCTTCATGTTATTTGGAATTGCTTGTTTTATGGGATGGTTGATTGGGTAGTTGGAGTTAGTTGATGGAACGTGTTGCCAAATACCGCTTAGATGCACAATAGACATTGGTTCCCAATGGAACTGGGTAACTATATTTGATAAATAAATGTTTGGCAAATAAATGTTATAACAATGGAAAATAGGAGGTTGGTAGGTACTATCAAGATTTTTTTTTTTGCATTTTACTATACATTATTTCTTTCCAACACTTTTGCCAATATAACATAATATAACAAAGTTTTTATTGACCTTTTTGATATGGCAAACTTGAGACCTGATAAGGATGCGCCAAAACTTCCTATTAGGGTTGAAGGCCATGCTGTTAATTTGTATTGGGTGAAGCTTAACACCAAAGGGATGACACCAAAGGGGAAATCTCGAATCCCGACTCTACCTGCATAATATACTCTTTTTCAAGTACAATTATGCTATACAAAATATATTGTAATTCTATCATGGTAGGAGACCTATTAGTATATGTAATATGCATATTTATCCCAACGTGAATTGGAGAACTCTTAGCGGTCAACACCTATAAATACTGAGGTATACCTCCATTTTATTCATTCAATTCTCAATACTCAGATCGAATACTTTTGGTATGACTTTGGCATCAGAGCCTCTTCCTCTGGCCATCCCTGGGTAGTTTGTTTTTGCAGGTTTGGCATTTTGAAGTAAGGTTCAACATTCATATCAAGTTTTAACAAGTATCATTGGGAATGCGCAGTGGGACCCGATTGTCAACACCCTCAAAGATAATTATGCACAAAATTCAGTTAGAGGCATCTTCCATATACGCTGATGGAGGAGATCCGCTTCAGAAAACTACCAATCTGCTACCAGGGGCCAATCCACCAACACCAATTGGTACTCCACTAGCAGTTGATCTTAAGACAACCGTTTATTCACCATCAAAAGTTGATTCACTAATCGGTCCCGTAGTTACGATGGTAATACCTACCGATCTGATTGGAATTAAAGGTGACGGTACAATTGTACCCACTGCACAAGAATTTGGACATCATCGTGATGTGCTTACATCATCGCTCAACACTGAAGAACAAACCATCATATAAGAGTTCATCCAGCAGCATATGCCAGACTTCACTAGATTCATGGAAGAATATAGTAATCTATCACCATGCCTAAAACGATGATGATCCCTTCTATAGGAGGCATCGTTCATCTACAACTAAATCCTAACACTTATTACGTCATGTTTTTCAACTATGGATGGGGTGCGCACATATGCATATGTAGATGCCACCGTAGATGCATGTACCAATACTAACACATATACTGTGGCCAATGCAGGCAAAACTATTGATGTAAGTGCAAACGCAAGGCCAATGTTACAAAAGCTACAATAAGCCCAAGAACCAATAGTACAATTGTTGTAATCAGCTCCAGTAGTCACTGAACAAGTTGATTTAAACCTTGGTACAACCTCTTATCAAGTGGAACATGTTCTTCATTGGTTAACAGTGGTCAACCCAAGAACCGTCCCACATCCAAAAACATTGGTACAAGTACTTCTACATTATCCAAGGTCAGATATGACTGCTAGCCCAATGACACAACCTCTTGTTTTGGTAACAACACCATTCACACAACACCAATGGGAACCCAAGCACAAGTGAGCTCTGCCTAATGTCCCATACATATTTTAATAGTTTCAGGATTCTAAAGAATCATATGGAAGATAAGAACCTTAGTGTCATTGATAGGATGCTAGAATGAATATGATCGAAAAAATAGGCATGTGGTTTCCTCACCATTCATACCAGCTATTATGGAAACTCTCTGGAATCCGATGCAGAAGCACCTAAATAATGCTCCTACTTATGAAGGATAATTCAATCTGGCACAATGTTTGATGACCTACCAGTATGTCATGGTAACACAGGACATTCCTATCAATGTCAAGAGTAAGCTAGTGGGATCATACCTCATGGTTAAAACTTTACAATGGTTCTAATATTTACCAAGAGAAAAATCACCGATATCATGCCTTTGGTCGAACCTTGCTTACACACTTCTACCAGTTGAAGAAGTTCACCAAGACAGTGAAAGATTTTTTGAACCATCGATAGAAGCCTAATGAGTCAACGGTACTTTTCAACAGTCGTTGCACAGAGGAAATCTTGGATATTATCGATAGGACAAACATTATAGTCATTTCAGGATACATGAATGACATGACATAGAAAAGGTTATTTGAGAAACTCGTTGCTGATACTTTGTCTATCGTCTTACAGTTTCAAGTCATTGTGGAAAGATATGTTAAGGTGGAAGAAGTCACCAAGCAGAAGAGACACAACAATATAACTGATCAAAATGACATATCAAACAAGTAAAGAAAGGGCTCGGATCCACCAAAGCCCCAATTTAAGTCGTGTACTCCTTTGAATAGATTTAGAGAAAGTATTCTAGCCATCAATAAACACCTTTTCCCTCCAACCCAAGGTCGGGGCAAGTGAAACCTTAATCAACGCAGAACATACTAACAAATCAAATGCTTGACATTTACTCGGAAGAGAGGGAATTGTGGATCACCCACGATGCATGAGCTTCAGACATTATGCATGAGGGAATTGAAAGTCTCCATCAAAGTACAACCTTGTGCTCTCTCTGGGGCTATTGATAAGCGATGAACTGAAACTCCCCATTTGGACCGAAAGCCATGTTGATACTCTATACTAGGCAGAAACCCAACATCAAAGGGAATATCTCTAATTCTGATTCTACCAACGATATATACTCTTTTTTCAGGTACAAATATGCTATATTGAATATTTGGTAAACACCTATATGGACTGTGCATGTTTATCCAAATGTGACTGGGAGAACTCTTAGGGATTAACCATTATAAATACTGAGGTATGCCTCTGTTCTATGCACTCAATTCTAAATACTCATATCGAATACTTTTGGTTTGGTTTTGGCATGGAAACTTCTTCCCCTTTCTACTGCGGAGAGATTATTTTGCATGTTCGGCTCTTTGAAGCAAGATTCCGCATTCAGATTGCAGTTTGACACATATCAAAATTGTGGACAACATTATCGATGGTGGAAACAAGTAGTCACTAGCAATAGGGCAGAGGATTCTTGTGGCAGAGTTGAAAGGGAAAAAATAGAGAAAAATAAAAGGCCTTAATCAACTTTGCATAATTAGATTTTAGGGGACTGTAATGAGGGGATTAACGTTGTGGTCAAAAAACACATTTCTAGAAAATATTAAGGTTAAAAGTAGATAAAAAATATTGTAAGAACCTAAAAATAATATTTTGATTATCGTTAAGGCCAGAAAAAAAAGTCATACTCCTATTAAAGCCAAAAAAAAATAGAAGCACTGAAGTAAATCTCTTTTAATTATCTAATTCTTTTTTTTAAGAAGCCACCGTAAGGTGGAGGGAGATTTATTGGGCTCCCAAAACCCAGAATAAACAGCATGAAGCTGAAAGGCTTACAATCTGATGTTTAATAACACAGTCTGAGCTATATAGTGTAGCAAAGAAAAATACTAGTCCTATATCGACCCTGTGTTGCAATTTAGGGAATCGATAAACGAAACACAAATTAGCCGCACAAGGGATATACGCTTCCAGAAGCAGCTTAGCGAATCAAAAAAGAAACTCATTTTAGCCTCTAGAAGGTGACTAGATACTTCATGATGGCATGTGTAGTGGCCTTTCCTTAGTTACCTCCAGCAGACTCTTTTGTTGGAGCTCTATCATTTGACCTCTTGGCTATCCTCCAACCTGTGTTCACAAGTGGAAGAGCAGTGAAAGATCATAGCTGCTATGCCTTAGTAAAACGGGTGTAGGGGAATTCCCTACTATCAAGTTCAGCTAAACCTTTTATCTTCCTTGGCAGATTTGAATGAAAGAAAGACTGACTCGTGTTTGTATCACTCGCTAATCTAGCCAAAGAGTCCGCAACTGAATTGGACTCCCTATAAATGTGCTCAAACGAGATGACAAACTCACACTGTAAGGACCATATAGATCTTAGTAGCATAATCAAGTGCCAAGGGATTCGAAAATCTTTTCGGATCATCTTAATGAGGATCAAAGAGTCAGTTTCAACCTGCAAAGACCGAATATCATTGAAATATGCCGCTTCCAAACCTAAGACCAAAGCTAT
>JAULKJ010300593.1:0-11607 GCA_032355405.1 Rubia balearica | reverse complement strand
GGGTTTTGCGGTGGGGTTAGATTTTGGTGGTGGTGGCTAGCGGCGGAAGGTGGTTGTTGGCGTCAATGGCAGGGGTAAAATGAAAAAAAATTAAGCTGAAATATTCAATGGTAAATATGTCTTTTCTAGTCCAGTCAACGACTAAGTAGGTAATCAACGTCAAAATGTGGCCGGGAGGTTAGATCGGCACAATTCATTATAAAGTTAGGGTTAGTTTGACACTTTTTAGTTTTACAGGGTTATATTGGCACTTTCAACCTAAAGTTAGGGTTAGAAAAATATTTAACCCAAATAAATCATATAGAGAGTTAAATCTTAGAAAATGCGATACTTTTATATATTGTTGGGTAAATTTAGATATTGTACCATCTTAATCTTGATTAAAGGGGGGAAAACTCATATAACTCTCATTTTTATGATAATTGTAAATATATAGTTTCCAATTTTTTTAGTGTTGGTATAACATTGGTCTCGTATGAAAAGTTGGCCAACAACAATCGTCATCAATTTGATACGAAAAGATCAAATTATCCTTATAAAAATTTAAAAAGAAAATTACAAATTATCACGATTGCTTAATTTGCGCCTTTGATTGCTGAGTTTGTGCCTCTGATGCGTGTGCCCGAATAATCAACGGCTTTGTTGAGGCGAGTATGATGAGATGGTGGCGGAGGCGGGTTGGAAGGTAGTGGCAGAGGAAACTTCGATGAGGTGGTGGGGAGGTGGAGGTGCGGTTTGAAGAATGCTGAGATTTGAACAATCGAAAAAGTTGAAGGGTAAAATGGTCAAGAAAAAATCAGAAATGAATTCAAACTTATTTTCATTTTTTTCGTTACAAGTTAATTACACTAATTGATTTCATTTTAAGTTAGCATGCTTTGTAAAGATAATTCGATATGATTAGTAAATTAACACCAATTGCATTCCAAACAAGGCATAAACTTCTTCTTCTTTTTTCCAAAAGGGATTTGGAAATTCGGAGGCTGAGGCATATAGTGATACTACATTGCATTAACTTTGATTACAAGGGATGGGATTCAACATCCGATTTGTATTATTCTTTTGCTTACTTATCATGCAAGAATTAACGTTAGAACATGGAATATTGCATGTACTGATCATGATGTTTGCCGTTTGCAGATAAATGTAGCCACTCACACAACATTTAACATAAATTAATAAACAATAATAAAAAATTGCCCTGGTTTTGAAATATAAACTGATAATTAAATTTTATTGGTAAGAGCTTCTCTGTAAGTATACTCCGGCAGACTAATGATTAATCCCCTAGAAAGGGTATCCAAATTAAATCATAACTATATGGCCATCCTCACATGCCCACCAATTTTTAAAAAAATAAAAATAAAAAATATATAATTAATTACTTTAGTAAAATAATTTAAGATGCTGACTAGTACTGCAAAATAGTCCTTCCTGTCGAATTGTGTCTCTCTCTTGTTCATAAAAATATCCGAAACCGAACCCTTCCTGCTCTTAAAAAAAACGGTGTACTCCACCGTTAGGCGCCTCAACCCTCCGACACCACATTGGGATTTTGGGGGGTAAGTCACGCTCGCCTAATGGCAGAACCATGCGGCGGATCCGTACCTGGTGAGCACAAGGAAGCCTCGGCTAGCGAGAACTCCCCACACTGCCTCTGCCAGGACTCGAACCCGTGGTCTCCCCCTAGGATACCACACTCCCACCACTGGGGTACAAATTCCCAATTAAGAAGATGATGATTAATATAATGTTGCTGGTCAGTTTTTTTAGAGAGATTTAACCACAAGAGTTGATGACTAATTTAACTTTGCTGTTTGACAAATTAACAAATTAATTGTTCAATTCTGATAATCTGACAGATTAATAATTAAGTAAATAATATTGGATAATCTGATAGATTAATAATTAATTTATAATTAAGTGGAAGTACTAAGTATATCATTCAAGCATGCGAGATTGTGATGGAGTTTCAACTTTCAATGCATGGCTTGTGGCTTTTTGGGCATCAAACACGATAGTGACGAGGTCTTTTTTCTTGATTTAAAATATATAGACGTTGAATTGAATTTTGAGTGTAATGTGTAAACTAATTATAATTAATGCTAAGTAATAGAATATTAGATAAATTAGAATTAGGTTAAGAAAGAAATACCCATTGGTTTTGTATATATCATTTTCCATATCTGATTCTGTCTTGTATACCCTTTATACTTTAGTATATATATGAATACACACAACCACAATTATTTGTGGGTTTTACATTCTATCATGGTATTAGTCAGGTTTCAATAAATATTCCCTGATTTTTACTCCAAAAATTTTCGTCTCTCCCTCGTGTTTTCCGATCGACGGCCGCCACCCACCCGCAGCTGCACCGCCGTTCCTACCACCACTTCGTCGGACTCGGCCGATCGGAGCTCACCGCCGCCGCATGCGCCCTCACGCGCGACCGCCACTGCTGTCCTCGCTGGCTTCACGCGCCTGTTGTGCTCCTCACGCGCCGGTGACTGAATTTCTGAGCCGCACTCGCTGCTCAGTCCCTGCATAAGAGTTAAATCAGTCATCCACTACCATTCACAAGCTTGATATGTGTTTGGTGCGATTTGATTTTTCAATTGTCCCCGGACCAGTTTCCTGATGTCGACAATTACTCTTCCTGCTTTGATCAATTGTATCACCATCAAGCTTGATGATGCTAACTACTTTCACTGGCGTAATCAGGTTTTGTCAATTTTACGAACTGTCAAATTAATCGGCTATGTTGATGGTTCGGTTAAGTGTCCTACTGCCCCTGGGAGCTCATCCTCCAAGGAATCCGACGACAAGGCTTCTGAGGATGTCGATGCTCGTGAGACTTGGATTCAGACATACCAGCTTGTTCAAGCTGCCCTTTTTTCGTCCCTGACTCCATCTGCTATGTCGGTAGTTGACACTATGGGCACTGCTGCTCAGGTATGGGATGCTTTAGCCACTAAATATCATAATAATTCTCGTGCTCGTCGTCTTTTTCTTGTTGATCATTTATACGGTGTTTGTCAAGAAGATCAATCTGTTCAGGAATATTATGCTCGTTTTAAAGATATTCTTGATGAATTGTGTGTCCTTGGTCATTCTCTCAATGATGAGGATGTTGCTGTTGTTTTTTGTCGTGGCTTAAATGATAAGCTTTCCGAATTTTCTTCTACTCACATGGTGAAAGACCCTTTATCTCCTTTGTACACCATTGTGGCTAATGCAGAGACGTTAGATTTTTCTCTTAAAACTCGCTTTTCTGGACCTGGACCAGTACCCTCTACTTTTGTTGCTTCTCAATAGGGATCCAGACAGGCTAACCGTAGCAGGGGAGGCCGGGGTTTTTGGTGAGGGTGGGGTCGTGGCCATGGTGGTGGTCATGGCCAGTTACCGGCCACCAGCAGTCCGCCTTCTCAGTCCAGGTATCCGACTTTTATTTGCCAATGGTGTCATCGTCCCGGTTATCTTGCTGAATATTTCTACAAGATTTCTCATGTTGCCGCGATGAAGTTGCAAACTCCGCTGACACAGCTTAGCCACATTATCAGCAGTTGAATGCCACTCCTGATTGGTACTTGGACTCTGGTGCTAACAATAATATGAATGGCTCCGCTTCCAATCTGGATAGCGTTGCTCCTTATCACGGTAATCATCGTGTTTATTTTGGTAATGGTTCTGCTTTGAATATTACCTATGTTGGCAATTCCCAAATTTCTGATTCTCTCATTTTATCTGATGTCTTGATTGTTCCAAATATCACCAAGAATTTATTATCTATTGCCAAGTTGACAAGGGATTTAAATCAGTAGCGGATCTAGAAATTTATATACGGGGTGCACCAATTATATATATTGGTGGAGTGCACTATTTTTTTTGTATTTGGGGATAATTGATGGGTGCATTATTTTTTTAAAAAAATTCCATGGGTAGCACATGCACCCCGGGTTATATAGTAGATCCGCCCTTGATACTCCCTCTGTCCCATCCTATTTTCCAGCCTAACTTTATGGCACTGTTCTGCATCAAATTTTGACCGCATATTTGAATAGATAGATAAGAAATAATATTATCGTATGTGATAGTGTTAAATTCCTCGCAACAAGTTGTTCTAAAAAGTAATTTTTATTTGCCGTTATTATACGTAGTTAAACATATTAAGGGTCAAACATGTGTCTTGAATGGTGTGCAATGATTGAGAGGTAATTTAGGCTGGGATAGAGGGAATATTAGTTTTCAATTAAAAATTTAAATCTCATGTTTCCCTCATTCTTCAATTCTTACAAAAAAGTACATTGACTTCCAGTATATTTTTTTTATAGAAAACTACTACAATCTAAAAAAAATTTAAGAGAAAACTACTACAATTTCAAACTCATGTGGGATTCATATTTATATTTTTCTTCTAAAATTTTGTCAATAATAATTTGTTCAACAATCTCCTTCGTTTCTCACCACTAGAGCAACCAACTATACTAGCACGTCGTCTCCCACATATTTTTCTTCACTTCACTTGTTTGTAGTCTTCTCTTTGTCTTATAAACTATATCTATTTAAATTATAAAAATAATATGTATGCTAATCCTCTCCATCATTTTCTACAAAGTAGGGTGTGTTTGTGATTTTTGAATGAATGGGAAAGTGGTAAAATTATTGTTGAAGAGATCAACTTTTCAGGTTACATGCATTATTTTGCACGTTCGATGGTTCAAATCATGAATTAGTAAACACTTGATAGCTGTTTTATATGTAGATAACAAGTTTCTTCTAAGTTCATAACTTTTTAAATTTTTTAGATGTTGTTACCTTTTATTTAAAATCGGATGAATGTATAAATATAATAAGGAAAGAAAACAAGTTTTTAATTAACATCGAAATTTTAGTTTCAAATTTATAATATTGATTGTTTTTAAAAACTACTCCCTCTGTCCCTCTATATGTGTCTTACTTCACTATTTATCAATAAAGTTAATGCAATTTGTTTTGAAAAAATCTATAAACGTGCAAATGTAAAAACTATCGTATGATATATTGTTAGATTCATCGTAACTTATATATTTAGAATATCTAATTTTTATAATTTATTGTTATACATAATTTAAGATATTAAAATCATAAAATCATAAAATCATTAATGAATAGTGAAAAAAAGAAAATGTGAGACAGTTATAGAGGGACGGAGGGAGTAACTTAAATTTAATTATATATTCTAAAGTGATTAAAAATGAACTCTTAATTTTAAATGGAAAAGTAATTATAGTGTAATAAATGTCAAATTCTGCAAAATAAGGAAGGTACTAGAGTTGAGCTAAAAAAATATTAAAAATATTGAATTTCATTAATTATTAGGAAGCTGTTGGAATTCTGGGGATTTTGGATAGATGGTAAATTTAAAGGTATGGTTGATCTTACAATGTGGACCTCTTTTGTGAGATTAGTGACGCCATGTAACGTTGTAATTACTATCTTATAGGCTTCTCTAATTAGGTTCAGGCACGCTTGAATCTTGATAAAGAGATCGAGTTGCGTAAAACTGTGATATCCTTAATCAATTGTAATAAGGCAAAGTTTCTGCATTTTCATTGGTTTGTGGAAAAAAACAGAGTTTAATTAAAAGAATAAAAGATAAAATATCTTAATTGTAATATTAAAATTTTAGTATGAAACGTGTAGTAGCTATAAAGTTTATAGTCCAATTCATACAACCTGAAAATTTTATTTTTATTTATTCTACTTTTTACTTTAAACCTTGGTATTTTCATAGTAAGACCCTTTTTCAAGATGACTCTCATACTAATATAATAATATGAGAAAATCCAATTGTGAAGAATATTGGGCTCGGGGCCGAAAAAACGGCGGTTCCATCGGTAGAAGTTGAACCGATTTGCAAACAAGGCCGGCGGCAGTACAAAGCAGTTCTAAGTCAAGACATGACTGATTTGATTTTTTTTTAAAATTATGTGTAATATTGAGGGCTGGATTTTTAAATATTTTTACGAACATGTATTTAGGTTTGGGAATAGGAGAAGATGCAAGAGAAAAGAAGAAGAAAAAGGAAGGAGTAAAAAAAAGAACTTGACGAAATAGGGTTTGCAGGCCATGTTTAGTTGGATTTAATTTTAGAGTTCGTCTCTTGAAAGACGGTCTTTCCATAAGTCATGAAAAACTAAGTTTTAAAGTGCAAATTAGAAGAAATGAAGACAAAAGTTTCGAATTGCATGAATCGGGTTATAAAGTTTATAACTACTACACGTTGCATAATAAATTTTTAATATTGCAACTAAGACCTTTTTACCATTTGCTATTCTAATTAAACCCCATTTTTTCATAAGCCTATAGAAAGACGATTTTTCCAAGATTTTCCCTTAATTTTAATACATTTCAGCACCAATAAATTTAAATTTAGCATTAATAAACTAAATTCAACATCAATAAACTAAATTTAACACAAATAAACTAAATTCAGCACCAATAAACTCAGCATTGAAAGAAAAAATTAATAAATAAATATTTATTTGACTTCTCGACAGTTACTAATCGAGTAGTAAGTGTAAAAATAGAATATGTTACGAGTACAACATCATTGTGGTAGTCATTCTTTTCGTATTTTGAAAAAATAAACTACCAAAAATATTCAATTAAGCACCAAATAAATTAAGTTCAACACAAATAACTAAATCCAAAACCAATAAAATAAATTCAGCACTAATAAATTAAAGGGAAAAGTGCAAAAATGACCCTATAAGATTAAGATAGTGTAGGAATGACCTTATAAAATCTGAAAGTGCAAAACTAACCCTAAATGTTTGTAAAATAGTGCAATTATACCCAAATTACACTATTCTGGCATTGACCGAACAGATTCAAATATTGACCATTAATGAAAAGACAAGAATACCCCTACTCTTAAAACAAAAAAATAATGACAAAATTACCGCTAATTTTTCCTTATTCTTCATCACTAGCTCATTCTTCTTCATCACCAGCTCCACCGCCGCACCGCCAGCTCCTCCGCCGCACCACTATCCAGCCTAGACTCGCCACCAGCTCCACCACCATGCCACCAAATTCGTTGCCCTGTCACCACCAAGCCCAAACCCGCCACCTATCTCCTCTCCCCAAACCCGCCGTGCCACCGCCAATCACCACTTCCGTCGTGCCTCCGCCATGCCTCCGCCCAGACCCACCCTGTCTCTTTCACCACCTATCTCTATCACCATTGGCCACCACCATCAGCGACCCTATCTCCACCACCACCCCACTACCATCGCTCACCCCATCTCCACAACCCCATCCAACCCCATCCACTATCCGTTCGCTGCCTCACCACCGTTCCTCACCATCCGCCGCCTCAAACATCATTCCTCACCAGCTCTGCCACCTCCACCCCCGTCCCATCGACAACCACCACCAAACCCAACGAATCCTTGCCGGCATCACCACAAAACCCTAACCTTACCAAATCTCACCTTGACGCCACCCCAACTCGGCGCTATTGCAAACCCTAGCCCGCTCGACATCACCCAGCTCCGCCGCCGCTCTCCCCCTCCCCCACTGCGCCCTTAACCCAAGCCCCATCTGATTTCTATGCTTCAATAGCCGGAAACAAATTTCTATCTACAGATCTGATTGCTACTGATTTGATTGCCAAAAACAAACTTTAATCGATAGCGCCGCTGAAATAGACAGAGGAAACCACGGAGAAGACGACGACAACCATGGAAGAACCGACGACAACCATTGAAGAATAGAGAAGAAGACGAATAGTATAAAAATAGCTGGGGAGAAAGAAAGAATGAAAAACTGAAAAAGAAAAGGGCATTACTGTCTTTTGCTATTTTTTGGTTTTTAAATATTTTTAATAGAAGGGTAAAATAGTCATTTCAATGATTTTCTGCCAATTTGACCATTGACATTTCGATCAACAAAATTCAGAGCTATTTTTGCACTTTCAAATTTTACTAGATCAGTCCTGCACTTTCGACCAAACTATATGATTAAAAACACATTTTTTCTCTAAATTAAATTCAAAACCGAATAAGCTCAACTAGACGGGGCTAGTCTGATCGCCCAAGGACAAAAATGAGAGAACCATCAGTGAAAGTCAAAGGGTTTACAAATTAATGAGTACGAACATATTCTAACACTTTAATTGTTCAACAAATTGTGTGGGTTTTATTTTATTGTTCGTCTAAACCTACACAAATACCCCTTTCAATTGTATAGAGCAACGTAAATTAAATCCAACAGTAATTAATTAAATTCTTTACGAATTGCACGAACATAATCCTATTAAATCGAAGTATAAAGAGAAGTTACACTTTATACGTCTTTTGAAGTTTAGCTAACAATCTTCGCACGTATTTGACATCACTTTCCCCACCTCGAGTGTTGTCTTGATGATGATTCAGCTTGTTTCGTTGAGTCATAAGGGTTGGGGTTTTTGTGGGTTGATAGTTGGATGTGTGTAATTTTGTTTATTAATTTGGTTCGATTTAGTCCAGTTATGGTTCGTTTCTAATCATTTTAGAGCACTCCAGTCAACTTTAGTCTTTTCATCTTTTCCCAACTTTTCTCATCCCTTCTCAACTCTTCTCATCTCTTCTCAACTCAACTCTTTCTAACTCCAATCAACTTAGCTCACCTCTAATAATTTCAGATCGTCTACTTTCAACTCTTCAAATCTTTTTAATTTAGAAATTTTTTAATTTATTTTGAATATGGAACTTATAATATATATTGTTCATATTTGACTATATGATTTTTGTTATAATTATTGTGATTATGAAAAACATACATACTAGATATTTAATTTAACATATTTACAATTAACATATTATATTATTAATTATTAACAAATTGTTAAGTACCATAAAATTTTAAAATATTAATTTTAAAAATATTTAATTAAGTTTCTCTTAGATGCATTTTACTAGGATTGAATGTGGTAAATACTACAATGTAAATAATGATAAAAAGCAGACAATTATCACTTTTAGGTAAATTCTACTCCCTCTGTCACCCTATTTGTGTCATACCTGCCTTATTTCGTGTCTCTATATTATTGTCTTACTTCCATTTTTTGTAAAATTTTGAATGTTAAAAAAAGATGAAATAATTTTTTGTTCACAAACTATTTTTATGTTATTTTAATGATTTTAAAAAAATGTTTTTTTGTGGTAAGATAGAAACAGAGGGATGGAGGGAGTATCTAAATTAGTAATCAGGATTGTAAGTTATGGAAGTATACATCTTGTGCACAGTAGTACTAATATTGTATTCGTTTACATTCATACTACCAACACCAGTGATATCGGTAGAGCATCTCCAATGCTACGAAGGTGATCTCCCGTGTATATTATAACAACATGTCGAATTATTATACGCTTGCGATATGATGTATTTGGATTTATTTTGCATAAAAAAATTGTTCTCCCGCCCTAAATTTGTAGTCTCACATTTCTTATTTTCTACAAACATTTAATTAATGATTTTAATATATTTCAAATAAACGTCACATTATCAATAATTTTATTTATTATATTTGTGAAATGTTTGCAAATATAAAAAAATATATTTCATTTCACTTCAAACTCGATAATGTCAGTGTTCGAAATATATAATTACATCATAAAATTACATCATAAAATTTACATTATATATTAAATTTTTAAAGAGTAAAGTGTATTTTTAACCCTATCTTTTGTTCGAAAGTACAGATATAACTTTGGAAAATCTGAAAATGCATATATAACCCTGGACTTCGTTGACCAAATGTCAACAGTCAAATTGGGTGGAAATAGGTAAAATGACTATGAAAAGACAATCTTAACCCCCATTTTATTTTCTCAGTCTTCAACCTTACCCTCCCCCACCCCTTTCTTCCACCTCTCTACCAGAAACCCTCCCCTGCCAGACACCCTTTCTCCACCATGACGCGAGCTCCACTGATTCATTCGCCACCCAGTCTCCAACTTCCGGTGAGCTTCAAATTGGGGAGGCAATCAGAGCTTCAATCGACTATTTGGAGGTGTTGAGACTATTCGGGTGATATCGCTACGATGGAGAGACTTCGACGATATGTGTGACGCCGCGACTGAGTGGATGAATAGGTGACCCTATTTGGGTGGACGAATCACTGAGTGGATGATTTGGGTTACGAGATTGAGATGACGCACGAGTGTTGAGGTGGTGGCTGTGTATTCGCCTGTTAAGGTGGTACGACGGACGGTGGTGTAAGAATAAAGCGAGTCGAATTTTAGTGGCCGTTTTTGGCGGGGCTAGGCTTGAGTGGTGGCAGGGAAGAGGAGGCGCACGCGGAGGTGTGGCGCTGGCTAGGGCTGGGGGTGAGTTTCTGGCAGGGGAAGGTTCTGGCAGGGAAGGTTTAAGACGGCGATGACGGCACGGTGAGGTGGCGGCAACGGCGCCAGTGGCTGGTGATAGCAATTGGTTTGTGTTGAGGGGTTCGCATGCATGAATGAATGCGATGTTTACTTTTCTGGTTCGGTTAGTTTTAGATGGAGTATGAATGGTTATCAAATTAGTTCTAGGTCTCTGTTTGTTTATGGAAATAGAATTGGGCTGTTCCAGATTTAGGGGATGAGTTGGGAGTGAAGTTTGATACGTTGCGCCCCACTCGGGACTAGAATGAGGTTACCGGGGAATGGAGGCTTCGAGGAAGCTAGGCACTTGTTGATTTACTAGAAGTCAGCCACATTAGTACATCAGCTCATGGGTTTCTGGCGGTGGCACGGTGGCGACGACACGATGGCGGCACCAATAACAGGTTTGGAGGAGGAGAATAAGAAGAAAGAGAAGTTTAGGGGGTAAAATTGTCATTAAAATTATAGTTTTAAGTTCAGGGGTAATTTTGTCTTTTCATGTTTGATCAACCTATGATTTCATTGAGTTAATGCTGGAATTGAGAAAAATGGGTATAAATGCACTAATTTACAAAAACATAGAGTTAGTTTCACACTTTCAGATTTTACATGGTTATATCTGCACTTTCTCAATTTAATAGGGTCATTTTTGCACCTTTTCATTTTTAAATAAATTATTTAATTCACATGCACTATTATTTATAGGAAAAGTTTTGGGAAAGACCATCTTTCCATAGGCATATAGAAAGACGGGGTTGAATTATAATTATAGAAAGGTAAAAATATTTTATTTGCAATATTAAAAATTTAATATACAACGTGCAGCAAGTTAAAAAATAACCCTATTAAATATTGAAAGTGCAGAAATAACCCAGTAAAATATGAAAGTGCAAATTTAACATTATAGTTTGGAGAAATGGTGAAAATATACCCAAGTTGCACTATTCCGACATTGACTAAAGGAATTCAAGTGTTGATTTTGCCTAAAATGATAAAAATACCCCTGGATTTAAATAAAAATTTAATGACCATTATTCCACAAGACTTTGCCGCCGGTGAATTGTGGTCAACTTCGGTCAACGGTGGCCAACGTTGGTCAATACCGATCAACAGAGGCCAGCACTGATTAATGGAGACCAACAACAGTCAACGGTGGTCAACGCCGGTCAACAGTGGTCAATGCTGGACCACCGTCGATGGCTGCTGCTAGCTG
>JAULKJ010300584.1:0-11608 GCA_032355405.1 Rubia balearica | reverse complement strand
CAGCTTCCTTATAGGAATCAACAATGTCCTTAATTAGGATTGGATCAGGCGTCCCTTTATGGGCCCCGGGTTGGACCTTAGATGCTATACTAGGCTCGAAGCTCGCAGGCCTCGAAGGGTCGAGGCCCATGTATCATCAAGGGGCACGAGGCTAGATGCTAGAGGTGACATTGAGCATAACTCGGTGTTTCCAACTTTTTCCTTTTTATATGCATTGGGGAAAATGCATTAACTAAGTGGGGGGGTTGGAACACCTGTATGGTAGTATCTCATTTGTTTGTGACTAAACTTATGATTACTGCTGTGATGATTGTTTTAAGGATTGTATTTTCCTTGTTTTGGTATTACCTCTATTTGGATGTTGAACTTTCTAGTTGTTTGTTGTTTTCAGGTGTGGCCTATCTTTGGGGATTTTGAGCTACATAATTGTTTTTGAAATATATGAAAAAAATATTAAAAAAATATAAATGTATATATACCCAGCTAAGTTGGAAACCCAAAATGGAAACTTAGGCAAAAATGGGAAGGAAAGCCCGGATAGGTCAAAAGGCCTCGGTAAAAATTAGAGGCTAGATCCGGATAGTTTGGAAAACCTAGTTAAAATGAGAGGCTGTGTGGAAAAAGCTGAGGTGGTGAACTCAACATGTGTGAATGCTACGATGAAAACCCAAAAGGGCTCCTAGGCAAAATAAGAGAAATTGAGAGAAAATGAAAATTAAGTTGAGAATCCTAAGGAATTTTCCTTGGTTGGGGCTAATTTGAGAATATTGAGTTATCCTTGGGTACAACCGAGTTGAGGATCTTGTGGATTATACTTGGTTGTTTTTTTGGCAACAAATGTTGGATTGTTTTTGGCGGACTATTCGGGGGAGTAAGCTAGTTCAACACTTATGTTTTGTACTTACCTTTTTATTCACAGTATTTTAGGATGGTTAGGGTACTTACCTTTTTCCTAAATTGCCCTCAGGGTTTCAACAGAGCGGGATATTTATATATAAAAAAACAAATCAAAGTAAAGCATATGCATACTACAATACAATGAAATGATATATATTTTCTCCCCTACATTTAGAACACACATTGTTCTCAATGTCAACTAAAGGACAAGATAAAGAAGCAGGGGAGAAACAGGGAAAAAAATCACAACTAGGACTTTGAAGGTCCTTCCCGGTAGTAGCAATGCTCAATTGTCAATGGATGTTCTCTCCTCCATGCTTTCGAACTCTTCTTCATATGCAACTTCAAGCCACCCACTAAAAATCCTCAACTATACAAGTCTCGATCGACACTCACAAAAGGCAACAACTAGTAGTACTCATAGATGATAGTTTTTGTGGCTGGTAAGGTATGGTTTTGTGGGCCCATATCTAACTTGCCAGGCCCAAATACCCAACATTTAACCTAATGAAGACCTAACATTTAAGCTATATAAATAAGCAACGAATTATCAGAAGGTCAGGTTTGACTTCAGCGCCAAATATACTGTAGCATTATCTTCTTCACGCCAAATATGCGAGCTGCAGGCTGGATCATAAGCACCCCAAATCAACAGCTCCGGTACCATGAAGTCTACAGAGTACCAGGCCAAATCACCAGGCCAAAATAAGTAGCTCTGGCACACAAAAGTCAGTAAACTGCAGGATAGATCATAAGCACCCCAAATTAATAGCTCCGGCACCACCACTACTGTAGACGATTAGGCCAAATTTATAGGCTAAAATAAGCAGCTCTGGCTCACGATAGCCAATGAATTGATGGCCTGATCATAATGCCCCAAATCAACAGCTCCGGCACCACGACGGCTGTGAGCATCAGACCAGATTGCTAGGCTTAAATATTCAGATCTTTCTCACGATAGGCAGCAGGAGAGAGGGTGGCAGGTGGTGGTGGATGGAGAGGGGAGCAATGGTTGGCCGTAGCTGGCTGTATGTGGCTAGATGAAAGGTTAAATGAGAAAAAATTAAGCTAAAATGGCCAAGGGAACATTCATCATTTTGGGTCCAGTCAATGGCCCAATTGGTGAGCCAATGCCGGAATGTGGCAGTTTTTAGCTTTACATGGTTATATTGGCACTTTCAGCCTAGAGGCGGGGTTAGAAAAACATTTAATCCTAAATTTTCATAATGCTCCCCCATGACCGAGTGAACATTTTCGACACCACACCAGTTAGAAATTTGTTCATAGAGCCTGACCTAGAGTTTGCAAAATACGTTCAGCAAGCGCTCAATGAAGGGAACCTCAGACCCTGATAGCCACTGCCCTTGTCTCAATCACCCCCTCTGGAGTAGCCTCATTCACTGGACCTCGTTTAGTGGGTCTTTCACCTCAGGAAGCAGACTGCTAAGAATGGAAATAAGCTAACTAGCTTGGATGGGCACCTCACTTCCATGAACAATGAGATGCAGAAGAAAATGCATCAGCATCATTAAGGATATGGCATGAGTGGGGGATAGGCGCGCAGACGTTTGATGTCATTGAGGACAGCATAGAGTTCATCATTTCCATGGTTTGTTCATCCTAGATGGACGACAACCCATCCTTGGACCTAGAGTTAGACGCCGACACTGATGCCAACAGGTGGAGAGAGCGAGGAGGTAAGCTAGCCTTCATGGAGAAGGTTGACTCTCATGGTCCTAGTTGTGAGTACATCTCTCTTTTTCTTTATCTTAAAATTTTGCTTTGATCGTAAATATGCACAGGGGACAAGACTTGATTTTAAGTGTGAGGGAGGGGAAATTAGATTTGTACTTATGATTAGCATGCTTGGTGTGATAATTAGGAACTTCTTAGGAAGTATTTCTATTGAAAAATTATTTTGAAAAAAAATAATGAAAAGAAAAATACATAAATCCCAATAAGTTGAAAACCCACTCGAGGGAAATTTAGGTAATATTGGGGGCCTAGATAGGTCGAAAACCAGAAAATGCAATCTATGCAATAGTGAAAGGCCCAAATTGTGTGGAAAAAGGCGATATGTAAGGTAAAAAGAAATATATGGCTAGGATGAAAACCTCAAAAGGGATCATGGGCAAAAGGAGAGAAATAAACAAAAATGGAAAATTTGAAGGCTCATTTTGCCATTTTGCAAACTTTTAAAGTGGTTTCAATATTTTTTTCTCTTACTTTTGATGATGAATACCTCATTTTTATGTAATATTGTTTTGGAAAATGTTGATGGGTAGAAATCCTCCAGATCCAAATATGGGGATGGGTAGTCTTTTGTATTTAGAGTTAAGGGAATCATTGATTGAAAGATTTAAAATGTGTTGAAGGGTAGAATTTTTAGGAATCACCTTATGCCTTTATCATTTTTAATCGAGGAAGAGTAAAGGGGATTTGATGTGCACAATTTATGTTCTATTTTTAGCACTTTTGAAATCTATTTTTAAATAGGTTAGAGGGTTATTTGGAAAAGAATTGACATTTTATCAATTAGAAAGTTATGATAATATCATATATTTTTATATCCTAATTCTTTTGATTATGAAGTGTTTTAGAGATCACTTTGAAGACCTCCCACGATCGAGTCGGTGTTGAAGTGTTAAATGCTGAAGAGAAGACGAGATTATGGAGAGAAGGTCATTTTCCCAGTAAAAAAATGGTTGAAGCATACCAGAATGTCCTTCGCGAACTGCGACATATATTGCGATCCGCCAAGCAGCCACTTTATTTTCCTTTTCAGCTTCTTTTCCTAGACTATAAATACCTCATTTTCATCTATTAAAGACCGCAAATTCTTATCCTCAAAACCCTATATTGGCATTTACCTCTTGTAATTTATCACTTGTTTACAATGGATTTTAACTCTTTTGTTATGGGTTTTAGTTATCTAAGCTACATACACTCATAGGAGCAATTGGTAAGCATTCTAGTATGAATTTGTGAGATTTAGTTTATCCTATTTTGTGCTATAATTATCAATTATGTTTTGTGTTTTTTATGGTGATTAATGCATGATTTAGACTAGGATAATCAATTAGTTGTTGATTAAGAATTGATTATTTGATAGGTTTTGGGTCAAATCCGGAAGACTTTTTCTTTTTGCCGAGGTGACTATTATTGGTTGATGTTGGGTTGTAAGAGCAAGTCTAGCATCTTCATTATAATAGTGATTTTCATTGATTATAGGGATTCTACTTGGTTATTCAGCTCCACAACTTCCCCATCTCATTCCCCTAAAATAGGGATTTTAATGAGAGAGAAGATCTTTTTCCATATATTTGTAGAAAGAGAAAAAAATATGGAGAATGGATAATTAATGCAATTCCAATTGAATGCACCAAATCATAACACAATATTCATTTTTCTATTAAAAATTTAGAGAAAGTCTCAAGAAATGCGGCATTTCCATAAGGTTATGGACAGTCCACAGTGATTTTTACCTTAAATGTTCTAATTTTTTATAAAATTTAAATATTGTATTTTAAAAGTTTAAAAATTAATAATATGCATTTGAATGTGAAAATATTAAAATATATAAAATTTAAATATTAGTATGTTATTTAACAAATGCAGTGTATAAGGTAAAAAACAAGTGGAATGTCCATAACCATATGGACAGGCCGTCTGTCAGGCGAGCCACTAAAAAATTTAAGTCTCATATTTCCCACATTCTTAAATTCCTACTAAAATGTACTTGCGACTTCCAACAAAAAAAATTTAGACAAAACTACTACAATCTCAATCTCATCTAGGATGCTTATTTATAAAAATATTTAGTAGGTTTTTGTCAATAATGATTTGTTTAGAAGATTGGAATTAATCTCTTTGGTTCGTAGCTTATAATTTTTTGAATTTTTTAGATGTTATCTTTTATTTCAAACCAGATACTACATAAAAAAGAATATGAAAATAAAACTAGTTTCTAATTAACATCAAATTTTCGCTTTTGGAGTAGCCTCTCTCAGCCCACTGCCGCTGCTAGATGCTTCGCGTCTATGCTCCCATGCCTGCTGAATTGCCTCCGCCACTGAAACCAACAACCACCGTCCCGCTAAAACCTGTCGCCACCGCCGGTATGTTATAAATGAGATTGAACCCCCTCCTTATGTTGTTCCTGTGTTGTTGCTCTATTCTCCAGATCTAGCAGGTTTCTGGTAGCTTTTTTTAAGCTCAAAAATAGGTTCAAAATTTGAAACCTATTTTAGACCCTAATTAAAGGTGATCTTTGAACCATCTTTACTCGATTTGGATGAAAGACAAAGCCCGAGAAGACACTTGAAAAGTGCCTTCTTTCGTCAGATATAACCACCTTATCAGGCTTTTCTCCACTAGTGCCTACTGTTTTCTTCCAAATTCTTCTAAATTCTATTACTAACTCAACATGTAGATTCACTAAATTTAAATTTCAATATCCACTCTTTAGTCTGGGCGCATCTATATTTTTCATGTTGTTCAGTTTGATGAGATTTCTTTCCCTATAATTCACCTTCTCGGGTTGTATAGTCGCTCTCCCTCTAATCTAGTGGTTTATTCATGTACTGAGCCTACAATTGCACCATTATTATTTAGTTTAGGCTTCAACGTCGTTATTCATTAATACTGTCAATATACCTACGTTGCACTGAGTCGGGGACAGGTACCTAAACAGGGATGAGGTCGGGGACGGGAAACAGAAAAATTAAAAAATTATGAATACGGGTACGGTAAGGGTACGGATAAAATATAATACTAAACAAAAAATAACTATATCCTACACTACTGTATGCCAATTGCCAAACGAGTACGGACAAACAATATGAAGAAAAGGTAAAAAACTTAAACACGAATTTGGTGTAAACTAAAGGGCTAATGGGACCGGACCACTATGTGCCAAACAATAAACCAGCGTATCTTTGCTGTGAAACAAAGTTTCAACAAAAATTTCATATAACATTAAGATTTTAATACTAAATGAAAATAATATATCCTACAATACTATATGCCAATTGCCAAACGAGTACGAACAAATGATATGTGTAAAAGGCCAAAAATTAAACACGAATGGAGAGTAAACTAAAGTTATAATGGGACCGGACCAGTATGTACCAAACAATATGGCACCGTATCTTTGTTGTTAAACAACGTTTGAACAAAAAAACAAGCATCCATCATCTATATGGGTTTCACAAAAAAAACAGAGTTCGCCTTGTACAACGTTGACATCATCGCAAACCTTGATTTCACCTTGTACAACGTCGACACCGCCGCCAGCCGTTGAAAGTCCCAAAAGGGAGAACACGAGTATTCATAGAGCAGAGATTGGTACGTTATAATGCAAATTGGTACTGAATCTATGTTCAATTTTAGGTCAAAAAGCTTAGGAAATGGCTGATCATATCCAACTTTTTGGGAACATTTGAGGGACGTCTCCGAACCTAATCAGTCCAGTTCCATCCTCAGCCTGAAACTTCATTCGACTTGACGTCCCCGTGCATCATAGCAACATACTTCCAGGTGCATGAAGGTAATGAATATTTAAGATGTTCTTACACGAATTTTCGCTGCATCAAATAGACTAGTAAAAATAAGGAAAACAAGCAATTGACCCATTAGTCGGAAGATTAAAGTCATAGATGAATACTTCATCGACAAATAATTAACCAAATGAATTCGTTACTGAAGAAAGAGCTTTGTTTAATATATATGGATGGAAATGAATTAGTGATCCTGGTACATGCATGGAGAAAAATTTCAACAATTAATGAAACGGAGCTCTGTGAGGTATGCCTTTCCTTCTGTGATTTCGCTTATGAGAAGTTTCAGCAACATCCAAACAATTCTCAGGTGGATTTGATGGAAGGGATGGAGCCGACATGGACTTGCTTATACGACCTCCATGCACCTGAGAAGTATATTTATGGTGTTATTTTCTACTGCACAACATTTCTATGTTTTTTTAAAGTTATAAAAAAATTGTTGCAATAAATGAAAATAAATATCAAATCAATCCATTAATTATGTTAATTATAAAATAATCATGTCTAACTATTAATCAGTCTAAAACATAACTTTGTATTTCATGAATCTTCCTAAAAAGATATATTACATGAATCAATTGATCTTACTACTGCGGTGCATAATCTTATGTTCCATAAAATGAAGAGATAAATAAATTATACACCTAAATCAAATTCAAGGATGTTTAACTACATATTCATTTCAAAGTTAGAGTTCGTCTTTTGTGAAGTCATTTCAGGATAAGAGCAATGGAGAAATATAAATAAGAGAAATATCTTGTAGGGGGATTAAAAAATTTGGAGGACAAAATTAAAAATATTTTTTTTGGTTTGGGATCGATTTTAAAAAATACGCTGAAACCCAATAGTTGATTTGCTAAAAAAAATTTAAAAGGGCAATCATCTCGCCGTCAGAAAATTTGTCGTTAACGGCAATTCCTGAAGCTCTGTAACGTGGCTGTGTTCTTCCATCATCGCGAGCATTTTCTAGTTTTAGCGGCAGAATTTCCTGATTTGTTGCGTCATAGTTATTTGGGTATGTGCTTGTTGTCGGCGTAAATTAAATGCCATCTGGATATCGAACTTCATCACCGGAGCACAGACGACCGGTTCATTAGAGTTTGACGAATGCAACAAAAACAGAAGTCCGGAGAAGTCCGATTTAATTTTAGAAGTCCTATTGGAGAAGATAACAGCCCGCCGGATTCGGGAATGAGATTTGGGCTGCCACCAAGCCAAACCCAACCAAAAAGCCCATTTCCAAGCATTACATTAATAAATAAAAAAGCATCAAATTAAAATATTTAAGTACCTAGTATAAATATTTAAGAGTAAGTGTTACTGTGTCAGGAAAGGCGGGTCTGTCCATAAACTTATGGACAGTTCATTTTATTTTTTTATCTTAAATTTTATAATTTCTTAATAAAATTTAAATATTGTATTTTAAAAGTTAAATAAAATAATAATTTGTATTTGAATGTGAAAATATAAATATATACATATGATAAAATTATCATGTGAAATATTGTTAGATTCGTATTAACATCAATTTTTTAAATATCAAATATTATGCAAATTGGTATATGTTGCTAAAGATATTGACTGTCAAAGATGATTATTGAAAACCGTGAAAAAGTTGAGTGGTCAATAGTAATAAGACAGAGGGAGTATTAAATTAGTGGGTTTATATATAGCGGTTCGGTAGGGCACATCGGGGGTGAGACATGTGTGAATTGATATCCATGCTCGATCACTACCCATGATGGGTATCATTTTTATGCGCATATCTATCTCACCCCACAATAATTACCTCCATATCCGCCCAATTAAAATATATGCAGGCTGGATCTCCACCAAAACCCCACTCCACTACCGGCTCAAGTGGCTATGACAACGTTCGACCATAACAGAAAGGAGGCAGAGCCGCAGAGCATTTTCTCCCTTTCTTCAAAATTTTTATTCAATTCCCATACTTCAATGCATTTTAAAATTTGATCGAATATAGAAATAATACTATTATTTTAACTTCACTTCCAACAATTTCTATAAATAAAATTTTAAAGTTCGATCATGGAAATTTTTCACAAGACTTTATCTGAAAGTTTACCTCAAAATTATTTAAAACTTTTCTAGATATGTTTAACGGATGCTGACTTTGGTTCACTATAGTAATAACTTTTAAAAAAAATTAATGTGACTATATTTCATATATACTCCTTTCATCCCACATTTAACTTCCTATTGTTTTTTATTCATAAATTTTTTTACAAATGATTTGTAGCGTCTTTTGATATCAAAAATCGAATTCTATATTGCATAGGTGATGTCATCATTATTGTAAAAAAATAATGATAAAATTTTGAATTTAATAAGGGTAATTTTGATTGATTGAATGAGTTACATGTAAAAAATTACAAATATATGTTTATTTGAGGAAGAACTAGAGAGGAAAGTAAAAAAATATTTTTGAGCGGAAGAATATAAAAACTTATTATTTATATACTAATTAATTTTGTGATTACTATAGGCAAAATTTTGGGAAAGACGAATTTATTTAGAATAATAAAACATAAAAGGTCTTACTTGGAATATTAAAAATTTATTATGAAACGTATACTGCCTCCGTCCCAGAATTATTGGCTACTTTTTTGGTCAATTTTCTCAGACCATGTTTGACTATCAATAACTTTAATTACGGATGTTAATGGTACATTAAAATTTGTAATTTAGAAACTACGTAGACATAGGAGTATAATAATATCTCACATGATGATATTAGGGTCTATATACTAATTGAAATTTATGATCAAACATGACAAAAAAACAGGCCAAAACTGGTGGGACGGAGGGAGTATCTATTAATATATATAGATATGTTTATTACATGAAAGAACATGCCTAATTTATTCCTTATCATTATAATGCCTCAATACATAACCCTGCATTTTTTGTGCATTGAAATTCGACACAATTTACTTTTTATCTAGAAAATAAACATTTTGAAGTTATTACAATTCAATTTTCAAGTTAATAAAGAATATGGTTTGTGCATTGAGAGGGAAACATGAAATCTATACGCTTGCACGGCTCGAACCAACTCGGCAAAAACATCAAAAACTGCACGGATAAGCAACATGCAAGATCAAGATAAAGAGTCTAGTTTTACATCTTAAAAATCCAAAAAAACTGACCAGGAACTTGAACATGTCGAACCGACCTTTGAACATGCAGTTTCTAAAAGATAGCGAGAGCCTTGAGGGAGGGAGAAGCCATTGGAGGTAGGGAGAGAAATGAGAGGGAAAGATAAAGAACAGTACTACAAACGTACTGTTGAGACAAATGATCTAAAAATTACTGCAGATCATTAAATCCCCTCTTTTAATATATATAGAGATGTTTATTACATGAAAGAACTTGCCTACTTTATTCTTATCATTATAATGGAGGTATGTGTGTGTATATATATATATACACACACACATATAGACATATATATAGGGGAGGGTTCAGGTGAGACAACTAATTTATGTGAGACCAAGAATTTATGTGAGACAAAATCTCAGCCATTAAATAATGTAATTTATGGATTAATCTCAGCCATTAAATAGTGATTCCCCCAATAGTCCACTACAAGTTAGATGAATTTGGCAACAACTTGAGTTTTTGCTTCAAAATGGCACGAAACTGAACACGCTGAATGTCACACAGAATGATGAACACATCTCTCTGAAATTCTCATTCTGCATACAAATCACAATTACAAAACTTGCTGCAAGATGAAGCTATCATAACATAATTCAGAATTAATTCTCCCAACCACCACTATTATATCCCAATTCTTCCACATCTGCATACTTTTACAACTTATCATTTAACACGAGCTGAGGATTCTTATCAACCAAAAAACTATCCTTCCAATATCAATCTTCAAAACTACATACCAGCTCATCTCATTTCCTGCGAGATAAAAGCTCCTCGACTGCTTCAACAACTTCGAATAAGTAAGCTTTGTGAGGTAAAACTCATCCTTGAACTCCACAACTTAAAGAACCTAAAACTTATACTCAAAGCACCTATAACTAACAATTTAAGCACCTTTAAAATTTACCCAGAGCACCTTCAATGTATACTTGAAGCACCAGCAAACTTACCATTAATATTGAAACATCTGCAATCTTAATTTAAATAACCTATTATTTAAACTTGAACCTGCTTAGAGTATTTGTAAAACACCTACAAGTATAGTTTGAAGTTCCCACAAGTATAAGTTGGAGAACCTAAAAAATAAACTTGAATCAACTTTAACTTATAACTTGAAGCACCAACAAGCATAATTTTGAAGCAATTACAAGCATACCTTGGAGAACCTACAAGTTAAACTTGAATCACCTTTGTGTAATAACTTGAAGAACCTACGAGCATAACTTGGATAACATGTCCTTTAAATTTGAATAACCTTTCAGCTATAACTTGAAGCACCTACGGGCACAGCTTGGAGAACCTATCAGTTACACTTCAATCGCCTTTGAGTTATAACTTAAAGCACCTACAAGCATAACTTGGAGAATCTACAAGTTTAACTTGAATCACCAGTTTAACATCCAGTGCTACCCATCCTCCCCCATTTATCACCCTGTTTCATGGATGGAGGGTAAAGTTTATACGATTGTTGTTCACAATTGACGGTTTCCAAGTCAAATAGACGATATCCTTTCTTTCCAACATCGACGACTTCGCGGAGCAAACTTGTCACGGAATTTGGGAACATACGAAGCAAAGAACAAACAACCGAAGACTCTCAAAGATTTGTAATTTGGAGGACGTTCTTGAAGTAACCCAAAAGGGGCGTGCCCATCAAGTTACTTTGTGGGTGTCCGATTGATCAAGTAAGCAGCAGTTAGAACACATCCCCCCAAAACTCAATAGGCAGATTGGCTTGAAAACGTAAAGCACGAGCTACATTAAGCAAATGACGATGCTTGAGTTCAACGCGACCATTCTGTTGTGGTGTATCAACCATATATGTCTAAAAAATGATTCCAGTCTCAGCAAAATATGACTTTAAAGGCAGAAATTTTGTACCATTATCAGCCGAACACGCTTAATCACTCGGCCAAACTGATTCTTGATCAACGCACAAAATTCACTAAATCTAGATGCTACATCAGACA
>JAULKJ010300573.1:0-11608 GCA_032355405.1 Rubia balearica | reverse complement strand
TGGAGGGGGTAGTTGAGGAGAGATAGTGATTATATTATTTAAAAATTAAAAAAGTGAGAGTTAGAGAGGGTTATGGAGTGTCACCATTGTGGATGCTCTGAAGCTGCAAAACACAACGCCAAGAGAGTGATAAGGATATGTGTGAGGGTTTGAAATTTACATATAACTCCACAGTGAATATACAAAACATAATTATTTTAGTTCCGCTAACTTTCAGTTGCTACAGTACCTTTTACAGTAGCTACTGTATATTTGCTACAATGATAAACTATATATCCTACTCTTAAAAAGAATATTTTTTTCATATTCGTTATGCATCTTAATTTTATTATTTTTCAATCTTTTATTACATTATAAAATCATCCCAATTAATAGTTTATCTTGAATTATAATATTTTTAATCATAAAATAATTAAATAAAATTTTATTATTACATTAATATTGGTATGAAATTAAATGTAGATTGGATTAAACATTATACCATTAAAACTTACTCCCTCCGTCCCAGATTAAATTGCACAGCAATCATTATTACGCTCTTCAAGAAACATGTTTGACCGTTAATATCTTTACCTATGTATAATAACGGAAAATAAAAAGTTGATATTTGGAAACTACTTGTTACGACGAATTGAACAACATCATATATGATAATAATATTATTTATATATCTATTCAAATATGTGGTCAAAGTTAGACATTGAATAGTGGCATAAAGTGAAGTGGGCAATTTAAGGTGGGACAGATGGAGTACATATAACTCCACAATGAATATACAAAAATATAACTATTACAAATAACTAGCAGTACAGGATCCCTATTAACAGTAATATATTACAAAACATGAATAAAACAATAATTTTAGATATTAAAATATGATAAAAATAAAATTTATTAATTAAATTATCTATATATAATATTAGAGTCCGTTTATTGAAACACGGTCTTTTCATATAAGTCATGGAAAGATCAATGTTTAAACTGCGAATTAGAAGAAATGAAAATAAAATTTCCAGGTTGCATTAAATCAAACCATAAAGTTATAACTATTATATGTTGCATAATAATTTTATTATTATTGCAACTAAAATATTTTACCATTCTACCATTCTAATTAAACTTTATCTTCCATAAAACTATGAAAAGACGGTCTCTCCCAAAATTTTTCCATAATATTTATTGTAAATGGTAAATAACTTTAATTCTATATACATAATTAACTACAAATAATAAAAGAACATTTCCTTTAAAATATAAATAAGATAACGTATAGGTTACAAATAACTAAATGAGAAATAAAACAAAAATAAATGACACAAAAAAAGAAGAAAAGCAAAACAAATGAAAAATCAATATAAAAATCCTTTAGCGTTTATACAATACCTCGCTAAAAATAGTGGGTACTGTTCATCCTTCAAACTCCAGGCGCTAACTTAGCATACCATTGGAGTAATTTTGTTTGGCTTTTTCCTCCTTAAGCGTAAAGATTCAGTGGACGTTGGAGTTGCTCTTAATCTTGCTCTACTGTCCTATTATTATTGTCATACAGTAGCTGTAATTATTTTCTGACTGGATACAACCAGTATTTTAAACAAGAGTACTCCCTCCGTTCATCAGTGTTTGACACACTTTTTTACTCTCTTTTCTCATGGAATGTTTGACCATAAATAACTTTTGCTACATATGTTAATATCATGTAAAATTTTAATATTTGAAAAGTACATGCAACGAAGAATCCAACGATACCTCACATGATAATATTACTACTTATATATTACATGAAATTTATGGTCAAACATGGCTTGAGAAAACTGACTAAATAGTGTGCCAAACTTAGTTGAACGGAGAGAGTATAAGAAGTAAAGTCCCCTCTCCGTTCCACCTCTATTTACACTTATACTTTTTTGACACTATTCTCTATCAAAGTTTGACCACATATTTAAATAGATTTATGAATAATAATACTATCGTATATAATATTTTTCAATTCGTCGTAACAAGTAGTTTCTAAATATCAACTTTTTATTTACCGTTATTATACGTAGATAAAGATATTAACATTCAAACATGTTTTTTTAACAACTTGATGATGGGAGTGCAAATTTAACTGGGACGGGGGAATAATATGTAATGAAGAGATGCATTGTTATTTTTAAAAATACAGAATATATTTACGAATACAAAAATTCTATAGAAGGTTCTCATGACTGACAAGTTACATATCTACAATTTATGCACTTATCAAGAACCTAATTGCAATTGAAAAACTTATGGAAGGAATTTAAAACGGGTCGGATCAAGTTATAACACATATGAACCAAGCCTCCTCCTCTTCCTCCTCTTATTAGTTTTCATTCCCTTGATTCAACCATTATCTCAAATCTCATATCCTTCCACTTCAATCTCTGCCAATCCGCGCCACTCCTAAGAAACCCCCAACCTCCATTCCTCTGATCGAATGACCGATATCTAAGTTACAATTCAACGTGCAAGAAGATCTAATTCTCAATGATGAAGATCTAATCGGAATTGAAATCAATAAAAATTTACGTATCCTCTGTGTCAGATCAATTCAAACTACTAAATTTCAAAACGATTCGAACAAAACTAAGCTCGAATCGAATGAAATTTTACCTCATTGAGATCAATCACTTCTGAAGTATACATCACAAGGTAACTACCGCAAATACATGGCTTATATTATAGAATTGGACATGAATGAAATCTATAAGACGTGAATCTCTGAATTCAATTTTTATGAACATGTAAAAAATATGTAGCGAACATTAACAAAATAATCTAAATGATATTGAAAATTTTCATATCGACTGTGCATTCATTACCTTACCATACATACCATTTGTATTAAAAAAAATATTTATTTCAAAACTAAGAATATGAATTATTATTGTTAGAAGGTAGTGTATAAATTTGGTTATTAACTGTGTATGTTTTGTTAAAATATGCATATATTTATTTACAACTAGAATATGTTATAGTAAACATAACAGAGGAGACTAAAATTTGATAGTTTAAAACTGTCATTATGTATTGATTACTTTACTAGATGCACTGTTTAACTAAAAATACTCATTTCATTTAAAACTGTTCATTCCTCTTATGAATAACAAAATTTTGCAAGGATAGGTATGATAGATAATGCATAGTATTTCATATGGTACACAGAACAAAGGTTAAATAATTTTATAGTTTTTTTTAAAATTTTCATACAAACTGCATTTAGTACCTTACAACATGTACTAATTACATTAAAACCTGTATTTATTTTCAAACACATAAGTATATTTTTATGGTTTAAATAAAAAAAGATGTCATTGAAAGTTTTATCTGCTTGAAAGTAACATATGCAGAACCATTGCATACTTTGTATATAATGCATGCAACTGTTACCGATTTCATGTACAAGAAAAACTATCAACATCCGGACAAAAGGGAAGATACGAGATAAATACTACAAGTGCTCGTGTGTTGGTAAACCAAATAGCTCTAAAGGCAACATTATTAGCTCTCTTGCTTGTTAGACCCTGAAGGTGGTTCTACAACAAAAAATAAGAGGAAAAGAAGGTATTTGGTTAATAAAAAAATACGTGCAAAGCTAAAACATATACCACCAGGGGATGTGAAAAGAACACTGGATTGAACATAAATGTATTCATTATTCACTGGGGAAAAAACTTCCATTAGGGAACTTATATTTACAATAGTATTCCTATCTAGATTAACTAGCATTCTCTAATACAATGAACCAATTATCAGATCTTTAAGGGCGAATCATCTTCAAATTCCTCAAGTCCAAAGTCATCTCCACTTGGATAATCCTTGTGATGTAATGGCTCGTGGAGTCCAATTTTCCGTATTTTCCGATTTCTTAAAAGTTACATCCACTTCAAGTTTAGATCCAGCTCATGTAAGAAGTCATACATATTGAATACTAAAAAATGCAACATATAAGTAAAAAATGCAGTTATGTAATCAAAACTAACAATCAACAACAAAAGAAAAACAAAAATTCATACGCACTTCAACTAACAAGAACACACTGGATACTACTAGATGCAAAATATAAGTAAACATATGTTTCGAATCCAAAAGGAACAATCAACAACAAATGGGGAAAAAATCATACACAGTACAACTAACAAGTACACATTGGATACTAAAAGATGTAAGATATAAGTAAACAAATGCTAATAAGTACATATTGGATACTAAAAGATGCAAGATATAAGTAAAAAAATGTAATTTCTAATTCAAAACGAACAATCAACGAAATATAAAAATTTAAAAAGTCATATACAATACAACTAAAAATTACAGATTATATACTAACATATACAGTATATAAGTAAACAGATACAGTTCCTTATTCAACACAAACAATCAACAAGTTTGTTGTAACAACAAGAGGAGAATTCAAAAGCATATTATAGAAAAATACACATAGCAAATTAAAACATAGAAAAATGATGCATATTCCATACTCAAAACTAGAAAATCAAAGTAACAACAATTAACTAGCACAAAAAAAAACTACAAAATACATAATAAAAAGAGAAAAAAACCGAAGTATCCAATGAATCTCAAATAAACGAGCAAGAAAACTAACCATAATTGACCATAAAAGTAGAGAACGGACAAGAAGACGCCGGAACAAAGATTATACAGCTATGGAGGAACCAGGGAAGACTATGATACGTTACAAGAGGAGGCGATAGCAATGGCGGCAGAGGTTACAAGAGGAGAATACGGTGAAACTAAGATTATACTAGTCCTCTCAGTTACTATGTTTTCTCCTGGTACCCAATTCGTCAATGATTTTGTCTTTTTTTTCTTTGATACTTTCTACTTTGATCATCTGTTGTGGTAGATTCCTACCCCATAGATTTCACTTCCAATCTATGTGTTTAATGCTATTAATTTGGTCTGCAGAAAGAAATTATTGTTGCAATACTTTGTTGCCTGAAGTGTGACCATTAGTGAATCCTTATTTTAAATATCTTCCATGAGTGCTTAGTAATCAAAGCCTGATTCATATGTTTGACATATCTAAGTCCCAATCATGTTAAAGATCGTGATTTACAAATATTATTCCATGATAACTAGTGTACCCTTGCTTCATTTAGGCCGTCATTCCAATTAAATCTAACTGTGACAATGTACATTTCCTTCAATATTGTGTTAGAAAATTATAATATACCTAATGGTAAAGTTCATAGCTAAGATGACATGTTTTGCCAGTGTGATCCTCCATGCTAGGTTAAGATTTTGGTCTTCTGTATGATATACTTTGCTCTGATTATACTGATTAATTTTCTATATATCTTGCATTTTCATTATGATAAATTAATTTTCGTTCCTAGATATTTTTTCCTTATCCTTTTATTGCGTACAATAAGGGTATATCTAAGAAAGTTTTCTACCTGTGCTAGTGTGTTTGGACTGACCTGTATTATTGACATACTAAAGTTTATTCACTAATCAATATTACCTAATTTTGTCAACTTATTCTATTAAATTCTATCTTTATATTATAATATTAATGTTATAAATAGTATTAATAAATCATCATTTCTTAGTTTCTCTCTCCTACTAGGGGTGATTTCACGGTTACTATATGTTTTTTCTAGTGTTATCTTCTTCAACATCTTATCTGGTGATAACTGTCCATGAAATGATCAGGAGGTAGAAGGAAATCAACATGGAGGAAAGAAGCAGCAATTCCCCATGCGGCTAAGCATGGAAGCATGAGAAAATCAAATTAGCTAGAGATCGTTGAAGAACATGGTGGTGTATTGAACAAAAAGACCTAAGAAAAGTTCAAGAAAGAGGTATATATATCTGTGAGTAGGGGGAGAGAGGGGGAGAAGGACAAACAAGTTGATCTGTAGGAGGAGAAAATAGATCAAGTGTTCACCCCAAAAGTTTGTGAAATTGGATCTCAGAATCAAGTTGGGGTCAAGGGAAGTCGGTGGCACACAAAAAACTAGCGTGGAGTGCTTAATTGGAATAGAGGGAGACTGAATTAGAACCAAGTAAGTCATGGGCTAAACATTTTAAACCTGATGAACTGCCATATATTTTCCCTTGATATTAGATGGTGTTGAAATGGGTATTTAATGAGAAGGAATTAGTCAATGAAAATCTGAAAAACTGGGGGAATGTTGTGATATGTAAAATTTTGGGTAGTAAACCTCTTTTTCAGGTGATTCATGAGCTTATCAGAAGGGTATGAAGTTCACTAGGTGTTAAGAAGATTTTGATTGCGGAACTTGGAGATTTTATGGTGAAATTGGAGAGAAATGATGTAGTGGATAAGGTTGTGGAAAAATGATTTCTGTTACTAGATAAAAAAACTAATTGTGGTAAAAAAATGGTTTTCAGATGCGGATTTCCAGAAGAATTTCACAATACCTGTTTGGATTCAATCGCCTGGTTTACCAGTTAAGTATTGGAGCCCTGAATTGATGAGTCATCTAGTAAGCCCTTTAGGGAAATCGATGAAAATGGATAGAGTAACTTGTGAACAAGATAGGATAAACTATACTCAAATACAAGTGGAAATGGAGATAAAAGAAACTGTGCCTGATATAATACCTTATTTGAATGAGAAGGGAGTGATCTGTCATCCGAAAGTGGAGTTTGAGTGGAAACCAGT
The DNA here is from genome assembly GCA_032355405.1 of Rubia balearica. Taxonomy (NCBI): domain Eukaryota; kingdom Viridiplantae; phylum Streptophyta; class Magnoliopsida; order Gentianales; family Rubiaceae; genus Rubia; species Rubia balearica. The sequence continues at coordinate 4,932 of JAULKJ010300573.1, read as the reverse complement.
TCATTGTGATAAATGTGATATGTATGGCCATGAGAAATATAAATGCAAGAAATCAGAAAACTAAAACGCGGTGACAGTAGTGCAAACTGCTTGATTAAAGGCAACATTCAAAGGCGGTTTTATTCAAAGGTCTTCCGAATTTGGAATATATGCAATTCAGCTCCTCCAAGAAAACAAAGGCGGTTTCTTTTCATTCAAAATCGGTTTTTATATAACTGCCTTTGATTGACTTAGAGCAAAGATGGTTTTTGAATGAACTTATTTTAAATCGATACATTTAAAGACGGTTATGCTAAACCACTTTTAATTGGCATTGGTTCCAAATTCGGAAATAGGATTCGATGATATTACGAATGATGAACACGAAGAGTTACTCATTGACTAAGAGCCGAGACTATTTACGAAATCAGAAGAATATTCGTGTACAGTTTCTGATCATATCTTTCACCTTTCCCTTCCAAGGGGTCTCTTAGACTACTTTAAATAGAGTTTCTATGTCTGACAAAAAACTCGCCCCATTCTCAAGTTCCCCATATCTTCTTGTCTAAACTTGAGTTTATTCCTTTTTTTCTTCAAGTCTTTATTTGTCGCTCTGTCGAGGTGATAGTCCTTCGAACTTTGCGTGAATCCGAGATAACTCTTATGTGTTAATTGTTACCTTCGATGGTTTTATCCTAGGGAATACTGTCCACGACGGGACTCATTCATTTCAAGGGAAGCTAGTTTACTCGTGATTCCATCATTTTATGATTGCTTGAAACATGATTTATTATTTGCAATTTCAGTTTTCAATTGTATGCATGAATAAATAATAAATTCATTATTCTTTCATGGGTATGTAAATTGCTCATGTAATTTTTGCATGCTATTATCAATATGACAAAGTCTTGTGTGAGACAGACTCACAGCGAGGCCAGGGATTAAATTGTAAAGAATTCAACATGCGGTTTTCAATTAAAATTTTAAAAGTTGAGGGGCTAGGTGTGTAATTAGTTAATTTACATTTAGTCCAGGTATAAATATTAATATTTCATCTTCTTCTCTCACATCTCTCTGCCTTTTTTTGCAACCGCTCTGGTTCTCTCCCCTTTTCTCTACGAGCTCCAAATTTCAACTGCTCATCCCCTTCATTTTGACCGCACATTTTCTCTATTTTCTTCCATATTTCTCACACATAGTAATTCACGATGAACAAAGGGAAGTTGCGCTTCGTTTTCCAGCAATTTTGCTGGTTTTAGCTTCAATTTCCGGCGATCTAACAAAATTCGACCTTCGTTTTGTGTTTATATTTTTAGGTAATGTCTTTTCTCTAATATTTTTTATGCATATTTTATTTTTTATTTCAATTTTTGTTTATTTTTTCAGTTTATGTAATTTTCTAGGGTTTGTGTAGGTTATACAGGGTAAATTTTGGGGATTTCTCAGTTTTTTTTGTGTTTGGTGAATTGTCCTTAACGATTTGTGGTAATTTTTGTGTTGTTGTTTCTTACATGTCTAAGAACACTTGCCTCACTGTTGCTGCAATAAAGAAGGAAGAAGGATCTGTAAGTTTTATTATTTTGTAGCAGTGATGTTTTAGATACTGCTGTTGATGTTTCTCATTTTCTATTGATGTTTCATGTTTATATTTTAAGTGTTGTTATCTTGTTACGATTTGTGCTGATTTTTGTGTTGTTGTTGATGTTTCTTAGATGTCTAAGAACAATTTTACACTGTTGCTGCAATGAAGAAGTAAGGAGCAATTTGTAAGTTTTATTATTTTTCATATGTGATGTTTTAGCAACTTTTGTTGTTGTTTCTGGTTTTATATTTGATGATTCATGTTTAAGCACTAAGTATTGTTATCTGTGTTGGTGTGATATTTTAATTTCAGTGTTTGATGCTTGTAGTGTTTTCATGCTTAAGTGTGCATTTGATGTTCAGTTTTGTTGTTTTTTATTCTATGTGATATCTTCAGGGTTTGTTACTATTTGTGGTAGTTTTTGTGTTGTTCATCCTATATCCTAAATGTCTAAAAATACTTGCCCAGTTATGCTGCAATCAAGAAGGAAGTAGGATATTAAGTTTTCTTCTTTTTCAGTTAAGATGTTTTAGATACTATTGTTGATGTTTCTGGTTATGTATTTGATCTTTCATGTTTAAACTCTAAGTATTGCTATCTGTGTTGGTGTGATGTTTTAATTTCAGTGTTTGATACTTGTGGTGTTTTCATGTTAAGTATGCAACTGATGGTTAAGTTTCTTGTTTTGAAATTTTAGTGTGTGTTTCTGATGTTTTTAAAATTTGAAATTGATGTTTTATATGTTGTATGCGATGTTTCTCAATGTAGTTTTCAGTGATGTCATGTGTGCTATTGTGACATTTTAATTGCAGATGTTGTTGATATTTTTATTACTATTTGTGATGTTTTATATTAATTAACAAGAATATTTTCCATGTCACAACTCTACGATGTCATTGATGAGTTAATAAAAAAATTGTATGAGGAACCATGCTCTGAAGGTGTTCCCTTGAACAGATAACGAAAGTCGACCTTTTATATGTACGTTGATGGAGCAGAATAGCCATCCTCTTTTAAACCAACAGGAGAGAAGACAAGTTTGTGAATAAGCAATGTAGGAAAACAAGTTAGGGGAATTTTTATTTTATTTTTTGGGATCGATTGTTCAAGAGGATGTTTTATAAATATTGGTTTATTTTTTAGAGCTGAAACACTAGATTCTTATTGATATTTTAGGTTGATTTAGATTTTTCAGTTTTTATGTTAGTGATTTTTCGGGAATTTAAACCCCTTTGTACCGAATGATGTTTAATGGTTCGATAGTTATGACGATTGACATTTTCACAGATTGACATTAAACTTACATTAAAGTTTTCTACTTTTATATGCTAGTTTTATATCTTTTTGTCATTCCAGTAACGAGTCATTTAATTAATTTTATTTTGAGTTATCCTGTTTGATTTTTATGTCCTGTTCATCTGTAATATACATAGAGTGATACATATCATCTTATAGTTGTAAATTATCATGTAAAAATAATAATAACATCAGTGGAACGTCAAAATAGTTTTTTTTTAAATGCAACAACAGTGGAATGTGCATATTCAACACTAGTTTAAGATATTTTACTATCTAAATTTAAACTTTTAAATTATATTTTCTTTTTTAATTGGTGTGTTAGTTTTTCAACATGTCTTTTTTAAAAATTGATATTGATATTTCTTATTTTTGAATACTAGATTTTATTTGATATATTCTTGATGTTTCAATAGTATGACTGGATTTTTAAATTTTTTATTTGAAGTTTAACCATTTTTATATAATTTTTAACAATCCGGATAGGCATGTTATGATTTAAATCTTAATTATTGAGAATAGGTCCAAAAACTACTCCATTTGGCAACCTGAATATCAACAGCCCATCTGCAAGCCTGAATGCTAGTCCAAATTCCCATCCATTTCTAATGGAACCTACCCGTGGAAACCTGAGTGTTGACCCGGCTTCTGATCTAATTCCGATGAAATTCCAAAGGGATTCTATCGTTGAACTCCAGAATTCCATCAAGAATGCCAGAATTCCATCGTTGAACTCTGAATTCAACTTTGATGGCTGGTCGGACCACCTCACCGAAAAGTCACGCCGCATGAGGTTAAAACCCATGTACCGTTCCCAGCACTGCAAATTCGATAGAATATATGCCCACACTACGAATTCATCTCCCAAGCGTCCTTCGCTGACTCAACCTACCGGTGAGATGTCTAATATCCCGAAGAACTCGAGGAGTTCCGGCGATTGTTGAAACGGCTTCACAGCCTACCGGAGAAATCCGCAGAAATTCAGCGATTATGAACACGACTTTGTCGCCATACATAATTAGGCTGAAAGTGACCGAGAATGTCAACGAGTTCAACTGATGTCAAGGATGATGAAGCACATGATAAATTAGGGTTAGCATAAGAGGGAGGAAGACGGAGCATGTGTTATATTTTTTGAAATTGCATACTAGTCCCTGAGTTTCAGTACTTATTATAAAATATACGCCGAGTTATTAATATTTCTAATGTTTCCCTCGAATTTGATTTGTCATTTCCATAATTCCACTCTAGTCTCTGGTTTTACAGTATGACGGTCTTGCAGGAGACGAACTCTATCAATATATTGATTCAGGGTGAATGACGACAAAGATTGAAGAAGCGATGGATTGCCGCAAAGGTCTGACACCGTTTTGAGCATAACTTTTGCGTCTGGAGTCAGAATTAGGCTAGGTCGGTACCGTTGGAACCATATCGACGACTAGAAAATGCATGATATTTTTTGGCCTTTTGATCTAGTCTAAGGTCTTAAAATGGAAATTTACTATTTTTAATGTTTTCTAAGTTTTTGTTTTGTTTTCGAAATTCCTTTTTGATCATTTCAGGGTTTCATTATAGTATTTAAGGACCTCTTGTACTATTCCAAGATTTTATTTTTCACAGTCATATTTTTGAGATTTTCTCTTTGGTAGACTTCAGAACCAAATCTAGGGTTTTTGCTTGCAGCCCTTGATTGTTCTTCAACGATTTGTGCTCGCGGATCTCTTTTAATTTTTTGAATGCGATATATATGTTCAAGAAATTACCCCTTCCTACATTAGTGACGTCATACGACATTATTTGACGGGGAAAAATACGTTTCAACCCAACACGACGATACCTAACTCGACCCTATATCACCCTATATTTGTCGGAGTATGAATATCAACCTTTATACGCTCACTCCATATACAAGATTTACCTGTAGGAGTAAGTAGGAAATTGCAATTAATATTAAGAAAAAAGTGTTTTTTATAAACCTACCTACTTCACGTAAGTGCCAATATAACCTTTTGATAATTGAAAGTGCAAATATAACCCCAGATAGTTGATGTAAGTGCAACTGTACTCGTTCGGGT
>JAULKJ010300556.1:0-11609 GCA_032355405.1 Rubia balearica | reverse complement strand
ACGGCCTTGGATCGGAAAAACCATATAAAATAATTGGTAATTTTTGGGTAAAAATCCAGGAATATTTAGAGATACCTAACAAATATCATTATAGACTGTAAAATCTACAAATAATTGTGGTTGTTTGTATTCATATATATAGTCAGTTCAAAGGGTATACAAAACCTAAACAAATATGGAACATGATATATATATATATATACAAAACCAATCAGAAATGTTATTCCTTTCTTATTTTGATTCTAAATCAATTATATTTCTATTACTTTCCTGTCTTTCAAAAGAAGTCAGTTTTGGTCATAGGCCTTAATTTCCTTCAAAATAATAAAAACCCTTGTTTGCATTAGTACAATCAATCACACTTCAGAGGAACTTGAGAAAAAGATCGAGTAAGGCTAATTCTAAAGATTCGACAAAAAACTCAAGCAGCTTATTTTGAAAGCAGACAACCTATATTGTTTCTTGAATTTACAACGGTAGCATGCCTTTTAAATGTTGCAATAATTGGTTTACGTGGTGTTTAAATTCAACACTCCCTCTATCCCAGCCAATCCTACAGAAAGAGAAAGTTAATATTTTAATTTGGGAGATGTGAAATTACTAAGATTCCCCTCTCCTTTTTCGTTACATCTCTCTATCCCCATCCCTCTAGCTGCCTATCTCCGCCTCTGTTCACCCCCTCTCTGCCTCTCTCTTTTTAGCTCCATATGTCCCAATCTCAAATTAGCGACAACCTCGGTGCCAACTTGAATCACAATCCCCTTTCCCACCAATTCTTCAGAAAATTGAAAAAACCAGAAAGTTGACCGAAGATAAAACTACAAATTGAACGGCGGAGAGAGCTCGTGATTGACAAGATCTTACTCGTCGGCAAGGAGCTCTACCACTAGGTGAAACTCCAAACCAGATACTTGTTGTCTCCTTACCAGAGAGATTCATCTCTTTACCAGAGAGATTCATCTCCAATAATAAATTCTTTGTGAATGGTGGTGGAGGGATATTCACTCGATAGCATTGATTTTGGCTTTGGGTATTGGGTGAGAGGGATGGTTTGAGCGGCGGACGAGGGTTTGAGTTGCAGGTGAGGGAGAGGGTTTGAGTTAGCGGCAATTTTAGTTTTAGAGGCCAGAGAAGGAGAGCCGTAGAGAGGGATGAGATGAGGGTTAGGAGGATTTTGAGGGATAGGATTTTGAGTGAGAGTAATCAACAGAGAGTATTTGAGGGATAGGAAGATTTTCAGGATTAATAGGATTTTGAGTTAGAGTAATCTAACAGGGAGGATTTTGAGTTTTGACATGATGATATTTTCCTAAATGGAAAAGTGTACAGATTTGCTCGGGACAGACTAAAAAGGAAAGTGGGCAGAAATGGCTAGGACGAAGGGAGTATAAAGAACTGTGAAGAATGTATTTAGAAGAGGTGAAATGGATAGAGAGGGATATGTGCCTAACTATGATGAGTAGTTGGGTACATATCAACAACTACCATTTTTATTGGGCAAGAATTTTCTAAGTAGTTTTAACTCCATGAACAATTCATTACCATCAATATCATATTGTTCCATGTTTTTAAGAGATGTTTCAAGATTATTACAACAAGACTTTAGTTGAGCATCATCTATAGATAAATAAAAACCCAAGCACATTATCATATTGTTAATAATCTTCAAATATAGAAATAAGTAAAGCAATGGTTTGATCAATAATATACAAGAAATAATTAACTCTAAATGATTATTACGAAGTTTGTGAAACAAAAACGGATGCATCAATAGGATTTTGATCAAAGTGTCTTTTTCTTCTAATTTCACATGTCTGAGAAAATTTGGGATCAATAACTAAATCAAATGCAATTTTTTTAGTTGTATCATAACATTTGGAAAAGGCGGGTTCTCTATATTTCTTAAAATAAGAAATCAATCCCATAATTTTTATAATAGCATCATCAATAACCATATGTTTTGATCGCAAATGTTTACTAACCCATTAACCGAATACAATTTATCATACCAAATAATTATTTCCATAAGAAACTCAAAATCGTATACCTTTAAAATTATCATACAACTCTCCCAACGTGTGAATGATAATGAATATTTAAGGGTGAAGTCTTTTATATTTTCTTTCAAAATATTCCATCTTTAGTAGAGTTTGCAAAAATTGTATAAATACGTTGGGTAATCTCATACGAGTCCATCTCTTGAAAGACGGTCTTTCCATAAGTCATGGAAATACCAAGGTTTAAAGCGTAATTTAGAAGAAATCAAGATAAAATTTTCGGGTTGCATGAATCGGGTTATAAACTTTATAACTACTACACGTTGCATAACAAAATTTTAATATTGTAAATAAAACCTTTTATTATTTTAATTAAACCCCGTCTTTCCATAAGATTATGGAAAGAAGGTCTTTCCCAAGACTTTGTCAACTCATACGGCAAGGAAAAAGGAAAGAAAAAAAGGCCTTCTATATTAATTATTTAATTTTTATTTTTCGCTTATTAAATGCAATCCTATTAAAAGGGCTTTAAAAACAGGATTCTCAATTCTTCGAAGGCCCTTCTAATTACTCACATTGTACATGCTATTAGACGGTATTGCCTTTAAATGCTGCAATAATTGGTTTGCGTGTATTTAAATTCAGTGTAAAGAACTGTCAAGAATGTATTTCGAAGAGGCAAAATGGATAGAGAGTGGATATGTACCCATCTATGATGAGTACATGAAGATTGCGGAAGTGAGCCTTGGTTGTGACATGTGCTCCATTGTTTGTTTGGTATGCATGGGCCAATCCGTGGATCAACAATCCCTTGACTGGTACTCGAAAAGACCGCTGCTTCTAAGCGCATCTGTTCGCATGAGCCGATTGATGGACGACATAGCATCGCATGAGGTACCTATTTTTGATCATTGGTATCTTTAATTGTATATTTAAAAAAGATAAAAAATAATATAAACTGAATGTCAACACGATTCTAATGATATCGTCCATGATAATATATTAACTTTTATACTCCCTCCAGTGGCGAAATCAGAAAATTTAATTTGGTGGGTCATAATTTAATTTGTGCCTCTATCTTAGAAATTTGTGCTAAAATTTTGAAAATTTAAGGGTGCAATGGGTCTAAATTTTCAAAAAAAATCCTAGGGCATTAATAAAAAATTATATATTAATTAACTAAAAAATTAAAAATCTATATATATTTTTTAAAAGGTAGGGCAATTGCCCTACCTTGCTCCTTGCTCCGCCACTGATCGTGGAGCAGGCGGTGGTGGAGCAGTTGTGAAAAGGATGAACAAAAAAATCTAAGGTATTTTTGTCTTTCCATTTTTAGTTTTGAGATCAGATTATTTTAGTCTTTTTTGACTTGGTCAATGTCGAAAAATACAAAGTCAATGCTGGAATAGTCCCAAAAGGTTATATCGGCACATTTGATGCAAATGTTAGGGTTAAAATTGCACTTTTAGATTATATAGGGTTATATTGACACTTTTGAAAATAATAGGGTTATATTTGTATTTTACCCAAATTATAATTTATAAAAATTTGAGCTTTAATTTATGTTTTTAAAATTTGTGTTCTTTCAATTTTCTCCACCATGTTTTGAGCACCAATCCAAACTCACTCACCATTTCGATCATCTTTGTTTTCCAAGTTCCCTAACTACCAGTGGTGACACTATCACCACTAGAAATGTTGACTCGTTTAAACCGGCTAATAGTATGTGGGAACCAATTGAGAATATTTCTTAATAACGTGGGAACATTTGAGGGGCAATTTACAAAAGGAGGAACGAAATTGTAATTTCGTCTAAAAGTTGGTACTAAAACTGTCATTTTCTCCTAAATAAACAGTACCCTGTTTTCTTTTAGAGCTAAATGCTTATATAGCCCCGGGTTTTTTGAAAGTGCAGTTGTACCGAAAGTCATCTAAGCGGGCAGTTGTACCCATTCATATTCTCGCTAATATGAGCGGGCACTCGGGGTATACGTGTACATATTTTAACAGACCATGAGTACATCTACATTTTTTAATAAAAAAATGAGAATTATAATTACATTTTCCAAGAAAATGAGGGTCATCTAAACTTTTTTTTATTTTAAAATAAAAGGGTGAAATTGCATTTGCCTCCTCCTCCAAGTTTTGGGTGTGCTACAATAAGGTTCCTCCTAATTACTTATCGGTCCACTAATTTAGACGGCAAAACTTCCGAAAACATATCATTTTCGGGAGGTTAATTATGATTATGGTTCTTGTTTTAAAAATCAAGTGATTTAGACAGGCTAATGTTAGACATGTCATTCTCTAGCTAATGTAATTAATTAAATGTTTTGATATTTGATTCTATTCATTTTAATGACTAACGAGATTCCTATAATTTCATAAATCTTTTAGAATATATTTGAGATGTAAATAATTATAATATGACTTCTAAAAGTTATTATAGGTGTAATCGTTAGGCAGTATGACATGTGATATTGTATATTTATATTAAAGTTATATCATCTTCATGACACAATTTTAATTTTTTTTAAAAAAATAATCAACTATTTACGATTATATTTAATTTTTATCAATCCACCTATTTATAGCAAGTTGCTATGAAAAGGTCCCTTTTGATTAATATCACATTTGGTTATAATCTAAACCTAATAATCTGTATAAGTGTGAAGTGATCCATAATTTTATTAAAAAAATTAAAGGCAAATTAATTAGCTCATCAAGAAAAATCATTCGATGCTACAAATTTATAACAAATGACTCGGAGAAAAACTCCCGTGAAACCGTCTCATCATGGCAAATTGTGAGACCGGGGACTAAACTGCAATAAATAGGAAGGGGCTGAAAGATAGGACCTTATTGCAAAATAGGAAAATAGGCTGAAAATGGATAAAAATCAGGTTATAAGAAAAATGGGTCAACCCGATTTTATCTCTTCTCCCAAATAAATGTCAGATCTTTTCCTCCCAAAAATCAAGGAATTTCATTCCTCATCAAAATCATTCTGAATTCATGCTACTAAACACTGGATTCTAGCTCTGAAATCGCCGATCAAAACTCTGCAAATCTCCACTTCAAGATTTCAATCAAGATCCGAAATCGAAATCTGCAAATTTTCGCAAATCTGATGAAATTGGATTTTGCGACAGAATTTTGCGGAATTTTGTGACGGAAAGATCAAAGAAAATAAGATTTTAAAGCTTCTAAGATCTGCGGAGGAGAAATAATCGAGGTAATATGAAATTTACGGCTGAAAATCTCAGTTTTATAGTTGAAATCTCAATTATATGAAATCTACGATCTAAGATCTTAGTTCTACGGTTTAAAATTTTAGTTTTAACGGTTGAAATCTACAATCTAAGGTGTTGATGTTATAAACTATGGAAAACGAAGCAATTCAAGGCAAGGAAATTGTTTTGTATGATGAAAAAAGCAGAGAATATGTTGAATCTGAAAATTCAACAAGTTTACAATCAGGTTTGATTTTAATTTTGTATATACAGTTAAACGCATGAAGTAATAGTATGAACACATGAAGTAACATTTTTATATTGTGAATTTTTTTTGCTAGATCTGAAATTTGTCCATATGCATGATGTGAAGAAAATGTAGGTGTTTTTTAATTTGCTGAAACATATGAGGTAATATGACGAACATTGGATGTAACTATATGAACACATGGAGTAACGTGATATTATTCTGATGGACAATTTCCAAAGGTATGAAATTTGACTATATGCAATTTGTTGAGAAAATGTAGGTGTTTTTTTAAAATTTGGTGAAATGTATAAATTAATATGATGAACACTGGATGTAACTGCATGAACACATGAAGTGACATGATATTATTCTGATTGACAATTTCCAAAGGTATGAAATTTGACTATATGCAATTTGTTGGGAAAATGTAGGGTTTTTTTTATAAAAAGATTTGCTAAAACAAATGAAGTCATATGATGAACACTGAATGTAACTGTTTGAACACATGAAGTAACGTTATAATATTCTGATGGACAATTCCCCAAGGTCTAAAATTTGGCTATATGCAATTTTTTGGGAAAATGTAGATGTTTTTTTTAATATATGGAAAATATGAGATAATATGATGAACACTTAATATAACTGCATAAACACATGAAGTAACGTGATAATATTCCGATGAATAATTCCCCAAGTTCTAAAATTTGGCTATATTCATTTTTTTTTTTGGAAATTGAAGGTGTTTTATAATTTTCTGGAAAATGTGAGGTAATATGATGAACACTTGATGTAACGGCATAAACACATGAAGTAACGTGATAATATTCTGATGAACAATTCCCCAAGTTTTGAAATTTGGCTACATGCATTTTGTTGGGATAATGTAAGTGTTTCTTAATTTTTTGAAATGAATGAAGTAACATAGTCAATAAATTATGTAACTAAATACACAAATGAAGTAAAAAGATTGAATTTTGTCAGATGATTCTTCAATATCTAATTAGATGATTTTTTCTCTCAATATTTTGGTATTGAATTTTTTTATATTTCTGAAGTAATATATTAAATACATAATCTTACCTGATAAACACATGAAGTAAATAAATAAAGTGTATAAAATTGATATATTAAAAAAATTTGTGTACATTCATTGAAAAAATTTAGGTGTTTTTAAATTTGTTGAAACGAATGAAATAACATTGTAAATAAGTTATGTAATTGCATTAGCACATGGAGTAAAAATATTAAACATTGTTAAATGATTCTTCAATATTTAGAATTCAATTGCATACATTTTATTAAGAATATTTTTATGTTTTAAATTAAACTTTAGCACAAGAAGTATTATGTTAAATACACAATGTAAATAAATAAATAAATTATCTATTGTGCTGAATGTCTGAAATTTAATTAGTAGGATTTGTTATCAAAATATTTTGATATTGTACCTCTCTATACATATTATCAGTGACTAAAAAATTGTTTATGATAACCTAACTAAATTGTAAAATACATGAACTAACCAGTATAATAATTGATGTAATGAGTTGCATAAAGGATACATATTTGCAGGACCAGATTTTGTCACCAATTAAAGCGACCTATCAAAAGTCAATGTCACAGATTGATTCACAGGTTTGAGAGCAAAAATAATGTAGGAGTTTCATGATTTATACCGAAAACATTCAAATGCATTGGGATTTGGGGTGCGATGTTCAACACAAAGAGGTAAAAAAGACAGAACCATCCTAGAGAAGTATTTTGTCTGCTCGTGTCAGGGAAACACAAAAGTGAAGAATGAAACACTAGACAAATCTTCCATCAACAATATCATTGAAGAGGGCTATGAGAAAAGAAGAAAAATAAGGGAAAATGTGGTTACAAGAACAAGGATGCAAAGTTGGAATTCGGGTTAAACTTATCGATGGAGCCTAGGAAGTTTTGCATCATGTGACCTCTCACAATCATCCTTTCACTCGAGTCGAATGATAGTATTTGCAGAGAAGTGAAACGGGAATTACAGATGATAAAAGGAAAGCTATAGAAGGAATGGAACGCGCGGGATTAAAACCTAGTCATGGATTCAAGCTTATGAATTTTGAAGATGGTGGTATTCAGAATTTAGGACACGTGATTAAGGATCATCTAAACTACCTGAACAAGTTGCACATGAAGGAGATCGAAGGAGGCGATGCTCAAAAAGTAATTGAAAGACTCTCACAAAAGAGTACCGAAGAGAAGATTTCTTCTTCAAAATTAAATTGGTTAATAATGGTAGGCTAACAACATTTTTTTTGGAGGGACTCTATGATGAAGGAAGACTACTCCCTCTACGACGATCTAATGGTATTTGACACAACATACAAGTATGATTTAGATTTTTGTATAATACATTTAAACGCGTGAAGTGAAGGAATAAACACATAAAATAGTATGATATACACACGATGTAATTTCATGAACACATGAAAAAAGTGATATAATTTTTCTTGATAATTCACCAAGGTCTATATGTATTTTGTTGAGAAAATTTTGATATTTTTAAATTTATTGAAACGTACGAAGTAACATATTAAATAAATGATGTAAATGCATTAACACATGAAGTGACATGATCTAACTTTGTTAAATTATTCATCAACATATAGGACCAACAAATACAACTTGATTTGTGCTCCAATGAACAACCACACCAATATAGTGTGTTTGGATGTGCTTTCATTGCCGATGAGAAAGTTTCAACATTCGAATGGCTTCTTCATGTTTTCAGAAAATCAATGGGTGGTAAAGATGCAGTAACAATATTTACAGACCAAGATCCATCCATGGCCAAAACAATAAAAAATGTGACCATTGTTAAATTTGATTGATCTTAACTATTTGGGTTGATATGTTTATATATTTACCTTCAGTCTTTATTTCATTATTTCCCGTGTTTCAAAAAGAATGGTAATTCTTTCTCAAAAAGAACATCTTATGTATAATTTCAATATTCTCACTCAAAAGAACACCTGATTGTTGAAAACAATCATTTTCAATTCCATGTTTATGTATTTAGTTCGTGTTTAGTTTGATTTAGATCATATGTTTGTATATGAGCTTGTTCTGAATAAAATTATTCATGAAATTTTACATGTTTTCACAAACATGAGGCATAGATTGTGCCTATGACACATTACACAAAATGCCATCAGTCATTTTGGTGAATTAAAAAAGAATGGTCCCTTCAAGAAAATATTTGAGCATTGTTTGAAATACTGTAAAAAGGAAGATGAATTTGAAATGGCGTGGAACAATATGATCAAGAATTTTCACCTTGAAGACAAGGAATGGTTCAAGAGGCTTTATTCCATTAGAGATAAGTGGTGCCCTGCATTGAGCAAAGACTTTTTCTCCGCAGGAACTCTTTCATCACAATGAAGTGAGAGCACAAACAAAGCTTTGTCATTCAATGACCACACTCAATAGGTTCTTAACCATATTCAATGAGACTATTGACCGATGGAGAGCAAAGGAAATAGCAAAGAAACATTAATGCTCAAAATCAGTGTCAAAGTCAGCTATACATGGATCAAAACTACTTAAACATGCAACTCAAGAGTATACATTGTCAATGTACTATAAATTTGAGAAGGAATACAAGATTGCACAAGAAACCAAGGCATCTAAAGTTTTTGCCCTAGGATCGGCAACAAAGTATGAAGTAACTCCAAAAGAAGATGATACAAACGTTGAGATTGTGACCTTCACACAACAAAGTGGAATGGTGGGAATAAACTGCTCTTATAATTTTTTTTGAAGAAACAGGTATATACTGACGAAATATAATATACATGTGTCTTAAGTTAATATCTTTAGTTCTCCTGTTTAGATCATTAGCTCTAGGTTCACACATTCATCTTTTTTTTAAAGCAAGTTTCAAAGCAAGTTTATGATATTACATCTTATATATATCATTAGTTCTTCATTTGCACAATTAACTTTAAAATGAAAGACATATTATGCCTAAGAGCTTTAGTCCGGATGTTTATCTTATTAACTTGTATATATGCATGGTTATCTTTTATGCAAGGAATACTCTACTTTCATTGTATCCGAATATTGCACTTCAAGTCAATCGGTGAAATATAGTCACAGTACATTCTGAAGCGATGGATACAACTTTCTAAAATATAAGTATGAGACAAACTGAAAGCAGCACAAGAAAATCAAGAAATAGACAAAATCAAAGACAAAGTTCCACGGCGACACCAAATGGCTATAAACTACTACAATCTGGTCCTAAAATGTGAAGGTGACATAGAAATCCGGAAAATTCTTGAAGAAGGCTTCGAAAAAAGACAATGAAAAGGTAGAGAAAATTCTTGTCTCAAAAACTACAAAGGAACATGAAAATTCAAGCAGCATAGTAGAATCTTCCATCACTAAACCACCAACAATCCAAGATCCATCTCCCTCAAAGACAAAAGGAAGAAGAAAGAGAATTGAAGGGTGTAAGCAAACAAAGATACCAAAGACAAAGGAGTTTGGTACAAAGACACCAAAGCAACAAGTCTAGACCTATAAGATTCAATTTCACATTGTATTTAAATTATTATTTTGTACAGTTAACTTAAATTCAGGGACTAATCATTTAAATTGCTCTTCAAATGCTTTAAATACCTGAACTAACGAGTGCAGTTTAATTAAATGAAAATATATTCAACCAAGAAACCTGTGTTTGAAACTAGGCAAAGTCTTGGGAAAGACCGTCTTTCCATATGCTTATAGAAAGACAGGGTTTAATTGAAATAATAAAAGGTAAAAGGTTTTAGTTGCAATAGTAAAATTTTATTGTGCAACATGTAGTAGTTATAAAGTCTATGACCCGATTCATGCAACCCAAATTTTTATTTTGATTTCTTCTAATTTACACTTTAAACATTGGTCTTTTCATGGTTTATGAAAAGACCCTCTTTCAAGAGACGGACTCTTGAAACTAATGACTCAAATAGTTAAACTAAATGAAAATATACATGATTTAATGGTAGAATAAATAAATTAAATATGAGGGTCGAAAAATAAACCACAACAAAAAATTTACAATTTTTTAACTAATTAAATAAATAACCGAACTATATACCTAAACAACTGAACAATATACCTAAAGAACACATGCCTACAAATAGAAAAATACATCAAGTAACAATCAGAAAACATAACAAATTTGGTAAAGCAAAATTCAACATCCCAAATATCATTACTAGAAAAATTGTTAAACTTTAATAAAAACTAAATCTATAAACAACAGAACTAAGGAGATGAACTTCAGAAATGAATTGATATTAGAATCATCTTACAAAATTACAAGCAAATTAAACATTCAGAATCATTCATCATTCAAATTCAACAAATCCAAATATTCAAAATCACACCACAATCCAACTTTTGAAATACAAATTCAAGCAAACATATTAAACTGCTTTCTTTTGGGATTGCATAGTTGTGGACGGTCCTTCTAGGCCATCCAATTCACCATTAGCAAACAAGTTAAAACTCGGGAGAGGCTGGTTTTGTGTCCTTCTCCTCCATTGGTTGCAAGCTTCATCAACCATAGCAATGAACTTGTCATTCCACATCTCTTGTAAATATTCTAACCCCTCCTTCTGAATCTGGGTTTCCGCACTAGTCCCTACACATGGTTGCAAGTCGCGCGAAAGATCATCCACAACATCACTCTTCACCTTCTCCAATCTCTCACACATATCAGCAGTAACAGCTTCAAATTTATGCTTCACAATCATGAGAGCCTCATCATAAGACCACATCAAAAAAATATCAATAAGTTTACACTGAAAACTAAACACTGAAACACCTACACAAACATATTAAATAACCAAAGAAAGTATAATAAAACTAACCATAAACAGTTCATATAAAATTAACCATAAAAAGTTCATATATAAATTGAACTAAAATATTAAACTCCTGAATAAAAAGATTAATCCCTTTAACTAATCATACTGGAAGTAAAAAATATCAAATAATAAAACTAGTTAAACTGAATATTGATACACATAGAGAATCATCATAAAAGACAAAACTAACACATCATATACATAAGGTAAAATTTTTAAACAGTTACATTCT
>JAULKJ010300547.1:0-11610 GCA_032355405.1 Rubia balearica | reverse complement strand
AGAAGTTAGCCAATACATTCAACTTATTCCCAAGCTACCCTAGTTCCCCGAAAGAAGTAAGAATCTCACAACTCTCACACTCCCTGAAGATACCAAAGTAACCTAACCATCCCAAAATATTTTGAAGAAAAAGGTAAGCATACGAATGATAAGTGTTTAACTAGTTTACTCCACGGAATAGTCTGCCAAAAGCAATCCAAGAACTGCTGCAAAAAAAATACCAAGGATAATCCACACGATCCTTAACCCGGTTGTAACCAAGGCTAAATCAAGATGCTCAACTTAGCCACAACCAAGGAAAATGCCAAAGATCCTCAACTTAGTTTACTTTTTCTCTCAATTTCTCACATTTTCCGTAGGAGCCCTTTTGGGTTTTCATCCTAGCATTCACACATGTTGAGCTCACCATCTCACCTTTTTCCACATGGCCTCTCATTTTTGCCCAAGTTTTCCAACTTAGCCGGGCCTTAGCCTCTCATTTTTACCTAGGTCTTTCGACCTATCAGGGCTTTCATTCCATTTTGGCTAAATTTTCTTTCGGGTTTCCAACTTAACCGGGTATATATATATATATACATTTCAAATTTTCAAAATTCTCTTAGAAGAGATATTAGCTACATAAAAACAACCAAAAATCATAAGTGTTATCTAATCCCCCTCCCCCACACACACTTAAAGCTTGCATTGTCCTCAATGCATATAACCAATCATGGAACATATGTCAGTGGAAGGAAATAAGAGAGCATTTACAATAAAAACAAATGAACACTAAAATCTATCCTCCCAAGAAGCTCTGTATTTTTGAGATCCTCGGTACAACCCTAATATTATCCATATGGTGCGCGTTTGTACCCCACCACCATAGGTGACCAAAAATGGAGAGGTGGGGGTAATAATTTTCCAACAGGAAGGTAGTCAACCTTAGAGGAAATATGTGGTTTGGATGCTTAGCATATTCAGTTGGCTTCTGTATGATTTCCTCTAAGGGTTTCGAAAATGTGTGAATTAGTTCTATAGGTGGAGGTTGGGGTGATAATATGTAATAGGATGAATTAAGTATAATCACCCATTTCCCAACTTCTTCACTCTCAATAAACCACTCACCACCCCCTTTGGATTCATCTACCGAATTCTCAAGTTCAACTAGGGATGGTTCCGTTTTGGAATATTGGGTTTCTAATTTGCTCACCTTTAAATCAAATAACTTACTTGCCCCTCAACTTTCTCAATGTTTGAGAAAAGTTGAATTCCAAAATCTCTAATATTGCTATGCAATTGTGATGGGAGTAACTCACTACTCTTAGTCACATTAGCTATAGCTTGCAAAATTTCACCATAATTCGATTTGGGAACTAATCCTTGGGATAGGTTTTGGGGTAGAGTATAAGTTGGTGAATGCCAACTATCAAACTCAAAGTGTTGGTTTCCCGATGCATTTCCATACGAAGAATTTGAGTTACAACTAAACCTCGAATTGGAAGAATCGTGGTATGGGTACCAATCTTGATCCCATTGACCATGGGAACCAACAACTCCTACCTCTCTCTCATTTTTGCTCATCAATGAGCAAGACTCCGTGGGGTGATCCCAAAGACTATCCTAAAAAATCTCTCTCGTTGAGTCTCTCTTATACCATAGTCATTCAACTGTGGGAAACATTCCATAGGATGATGATAATGACACACCCTACAAAGTTTCATCCGTTGAGTACTTTCTCCCCATGTTTTTCAATCAAAAATACAAACAAAAAAGCACACAAAGTTCGGAATTGTAGTGCAAGGGTAATCCAATTGCACCAAGAACTCAAGTAATACCTATTCTGGAAAATAAAAAACCAAAAGAACAACACTAATTAATCTACTAACATGTTATGAATTCTCATTACTAGACCATTAAACTAACATCCTTGACAGCGGATACAGAATTTAACCCGCCCCCACCCGGTCGTTAAACTCAAAGGAGGAGGCTATATGAAGCTATTAAGAGCCAAGTATAAAATTTGTATTGTTTCTCCCATTTCTACTACTATTCTACCAATAATGGTAGATAGTAACAAGTACCGGGATCATCCACAGAAATGTTATGGATATAGAAAATAGCTAAGAAAAATTGAGGTCGGGTCGTAAATCCAACACATGTTAGGAATAACAAGTTTTGTGAAAGTAACCATTTGAGGAGGGGGGTTTCAAGTATGAATTATAAACTACTAACATGCAACCATATAAATAAACTATATTAACTATCACCTAGGGGAATTTGCGTAACATGATCGATAATTGGTTCTTATCCTCAATTCATTCACATATAAGAATATAAACCTAACTTATGCCTATTTCACATAGCGTGGAGATAGCTAGATATTTCCCCCAACTGCCATGCAAGGTACTACAACCAATACATGCTTATCTCACCGTCCCCATAATTAGGGATGCGCTCTAATCCCGTGACTCTGCATAACATCCTCGTCCCTTACTCTCAATGCTAATGCGCCCCCACTCGGAGGAACAAAGCTCTCATAAAAGGACTTTGCCTTGCGTAGGTCGCAACCGTTAGATATGAAAGTAAGGGAATTACATCTCGGACTCTCCACTATGAATCTCTAGGTCTAGAGAGGAAAAGGGAATTGAGATCTTGGGATGATTCTTAGGTTTGCACGGCTTTGTGATTTCTCCAAGTCGCCACGACCCTAGTTACTACAAACAATCAGCTCAATCTATTGGGGTAAGCCAAAGGTTTCCCCTCATTGGGATTTTCCGAATCGACAACCCAATATATAATTCCTCTTCCACAACTATCTAATTAGAATTATGGTTTAACACATGGAAATATATTTCATGAAAGTGACATGAATGCACACATCACACGGGTGTTCTTGAACCTACTCCACAATTCTAACACTCACAGGATAGCAATGATATCTAACATTATAGTATACCATCATACAAGTATGGATGCATTATAATAACAACATAGCATAAATCTTCAAATATTATAAATCACACATCAAGAAATTTTTTTTGCAGTAATTATGATAGGAGAATCTAAATCTCAAAAGGCCAAAAATCTAATCATGAATACAAATTACACCCCAAGTTTAATAAACTAATCCATGGAAATTAGATCCATAGTAATTTTTAAAGTTAAATGCCATAGATCTAGGAAATAAGGGAAATAAAAGAAAAGAAAAGAAAAGAAAAGAGAAGGAGAAGAGAAGAGGAAATCTAGAGAAAGAGAACTCTCATCTTCCTTCTTCCTAGAGAAAGAAATAAATTCTACATTTTACCTATTTAGTTTTTCATAGAAGACTAAAGGTTCCTATCTATATAGAAGTAGTAAAATGGGCCCGAAATTAGGCCTAAAATAGACCAAAAAACCCAGCAACTGCAATTGGCGCAAGGGTTGTTTGTGCCACAACCTTTCGTCGGTGCTGGAAATTGAAATGACCCGTATTTCTTTGCACGATCCGGGACAAGCCCTGACACTGTGAACCCCTCATGCCGAGCTCTGGCACTAAGCTCCACTTGTCTCGGTGTGGTCCGTGTTAACCGGTATGGGTCATCGGCTGGAACCTCATTTTGCTCGGTATCTCGGTGAGCCCCACGTCATTCTACATGCCCTGTGGGCTGGTCTTGCCATTTGTGACTTGAAACAGTGTGATTCGTGTAAAATAAAATGTCCCTCTCCCATACTTAGCCGATTTTGGAGTGAAAAGTGACTTGGAGTGGCATGGACCACCGAAACGGGCTACCCCCATGCCTTAATCTGACAAGGTCTGTGCCAATTTATACGAGCGGTTCCAAGGCTTCACAGAATGTTCCGTACCACCTGATATGGGCCATGCTAGCCTCTGTTTAGTGTCAAGCTAGTGTGGTCCATACCAGCTGCTTCTAGTATGGATGAATCGTTAGTCCGATTTGAGAGTTCTTGTGGTCGATTTCATAGATCTCAAGAAGACAAATCCAATGGTGCAATCCTCTAGTGAAAAGTAACTCTCGGACAACAGCTATTCCATTTTGTACTTGGTCTTTGTGAACTCTGAATCTGTCTTTTTTGGCTCCCATTCCATTAACTAAATCGATTTGAGATTCATGGCCCAAGTCTAGTACCACGCTTTTGAGTTTCCATCAAATCTACAACCAGGAATTAAGGTTATTGGCTTTCTACAAAAGATAATAAAAATAAGTACTCACGAGCCGCCTAATGATGAGATCAGAAGGGAAGATCTAGGCACCCGTGAATATAAACATTAATTTATTGTAACTAAGTCTACAAATGTGAGAATTAGGCAAGAAAACCAATAATAATGGTCTAAACCATTTTTCGTACAATCCTAACTAAAACTAGCAATCAACCAAATAAAAGATGATAATAAATGTGTTTAATGCATCAGCTAACACATGATATATGGTGCACATCACTAATCTAAATATTTTTATAAGAAAAATGTATCTTAAACCTTGTGATATTCAAAAAATTACACGGTCATAATTATCATGCTACGCTCTTATTCTATTCAATATATTCTAATTAATGATACACAAATATCTTTGTGTTGACTTTAACACAGGAGAAACCCTGAAACACCACAGGATTTGCCTTGCAAATCATCATTCATCGGACTAGTATCGACACTCAAATTGTAGTTCAACCCACATCAGTTGGCAGGTCAGATAGAACTCAATTTTCATCAAACAAATACACATTTTTCAATGTTAGATGCCTGTATAATTAGAACCTGCAAAGGTCAGCAACAGGAGGAGTCAGGTCGGGCCGCTGGAGAAGACCTGTCAGTGGAAGTAAATTTTAATTCGTCATAGATAGTGAAGCCAACAACCACAATTTCATCGTCAGTCGATGAAAATGCAGTTGAAGAGATGATACCAACCACAACGAGTTAGAAAAACCCTGAAGATGGATTGGAGGCTTCTGATGATTCCGAATAAGAAGCACATTGGCAGGCTTTCATCCAACCCAGAGTGGAGGATGATGAGAGGTTCATAATGGCCAGATGAATCCATTTTCCCACAATATGGTCAGTCATCTCCTGGACCTCGAGAGATGCATCCATGCACTCAAGAAACTTAGTAAATATTTACTCCAACGATTGTCCACAACCTCCACCACTGTAGTTTTCCCACTGGTAATTTATTTGCATAACCTGGCGGCAAGTAAGAGAGTTTGAAACCTTGTACAACTAAACCAGGAGATTATAGGAACCTTGGTGACAAAGATCAGAGCTGAAACTCCTCCTCGAACTGACAATCGGTCCCAACACAACTCCTGGGCCTAATACCATATTATATTTTTAGTAGGTCAAAGGCCAATTATCTTACAGTATATCTTCTATTTCAAATATACTTATGAGATCTCCTCGACCAATTAATGTATATCAAATACATGACAACTCTATTATGGTAAGAAAACTATTCCCATTGGGAAAGTTGATATTCATCTTAGAGTGATTGGGCGATCTCCTTTTGATTAACCCAAATAAATACCAAGTGATGCAGGGGATTCCTTCCAGATCAACACATCCTTAAGAATCAGCAATGATCAGCTTGGGTATCCCAGCTTCCTGCAAATAAGATTTTGGGGTGTTCCTGGCATTAACTCCGATGCTCAAGTCAATTTCTTATTGTCTAAGTATCTTAGCTAATTTTCCCTTACCTTTGTCGTTATTCTTGGTCTTTACTTATAGCTAAGAATCGTGTTATCGTGGTCAATTTTGTGTGTTCTTTTTTTCTGGATAATGGTCCCATTAGGGTTCTTATGAATGTTAATTGTCTTTCTTATCAGGGTGAAGTACATTGTATCTAGTGGACTGCTCTTTGTAGTCTCTGGTTCAGTCCGCTTATGTGAGATGTTGTCTTTGGAACTATACTTTTCTTGGTTTAAGGGAGGCGTATAACATAAGCCTCCTAGCCAAGGATTTGTGGCAATCTTAGTGGGCATGCTTTTTTTTATCAAAATGTGAAAAGTGCATGCGTGAACTATAATAATAAGGCAAATTTAATGGTTTTAGAGAATAATGATTGAAAGTTGGCTCTGCAGTGAGTATCGACTTCTTGGGTAAAGATATATGGGAAGGTGCGACCCAGCTTTTACTTAATTTTTTCAAGTGACGGTTGTTAGTGACCTGCAAAAATAAGATTAAATTAGAAACATAAAAGGAGCGGTAAGGGAGATGTTAACAGTAGCAAATTTAATTTTTTTTTTCAAAAAATTAATCTGAGAAACATTCTCAGTCTCTAAATAATTATAAGGGGATATAAATAAAACATGGTTTTTGTAGTTTCCTTATCTGTTATATCCAAGCATAGTGGGAGTGGATTATAGTAGTGTACTTAGTGTAACTGATGTGGATGCCTTGAGGGAGTGTCATCCCTATCATTTAGTATGTGAGATTAAGTCCCCCTCGCACTGGTGATGATGTATTATTGCCACAATCAGAATTTTTCTATGTGTATGAGCACCATTTATTGTATGGCCCAACTCTACCTATCCCAAATTATGACATGAACGTGTTAGAGGCTTATGGTGTTGCTCTTGCTCAGTTGTATCATCGGGGGGTGGCTTGTTGATTTTACAAGTGTACCGTATGGCCAAGAAAATTCTTAGTGTACAATTATTTTCTAGGTCTTATCATATTCGCCAAGTGGAGGTGGCAGAATCCTGGATGACATTCTGTCCAGTTGTTTCAAAGGTTGATCTTGTGCAGGGATTCCTTGAAAATTGTAGTAGTGGGCAGAATAATTTTTCTTTATCATGTGTTTTTTAAGTGATTCAATTCTATTGTGGAATGATAATGTGCATGCGGGTGAGGAGGAAAAATGGAAGAGGAACATTAGCTCTTTGAGGGAGACGGTGAATAATGCTAGGGAGGTAGGGAGGCCTAGAGGCATGCGAGGTATAGTACTCTATTTTTATTTTAAATATTTATTAGTTTGCTACAAATATGAGTGTTACTAATGTGTATACATTTTCTTTTAAAAGGGTGAGGTTTTATAGCCTGTCAAGGTCTATGCCTTCTGACGGGGATGCGAGTGCCTTCGAAAGTCGATGTGGAGACAGTTATATGAAGCTTGTTGCATCTCCCGTATATCATCGCTTGGATGGTGCTTGGAAGGGGAGTTTTGGTTCCATAAAGCTTATAGCTAGTAGAGTTAAGGGACCTGGTGAAGGTTCCATGAAGGTAATGCAGTTTGAGGGCTATGTTGATGCCTATGAACGCCAGAAAGTTATCGCGGGAGTGTGTGGTTGATTTTCAGGAGTTTGCTAGCGTGGGTGGGCTCGCTAAAGAGGTGTTTATCTTTACTAATTTACATCATTTTTTGAACCCCATTATTCTAATAGTGTTTTATGTGTTGTAGGTGAGGCTTTGACTGACGCTGCTTAACCTGTTAAATATGTGGGCAAGGTCAAGAATTTTAAGGAAAAAAATTGAAGCTACTTGAGACGTTTCTAGAAAAGGAGTGATGATTAGGAATGATATGGAAATTGAGTTGGCTAGGTTTTGGGCCCTCTGTGAAGAGAATGACACTGCCAACTCCGCTTTATGTGTTGAGCTTAGAGCTCTAAAGAAATATGATCTTTCTTATCCAGGTTATCCCTGTGCGTTGGTGGATGATATTTTGGGAATGTTTAATTTTATAGGATTATTCTGATATATGTACATGAAGATGGCTAAGGTTGGGATGTGTGAGGCTATGAATCACATTCATGGTTAAAATCCTAATCTCGATATAGCTCGTTTGGTTGAGGGGTATGCCCTAGAGGAGCTATTAGAAAACAGGAAATACATAGTGAACGAGGGTCTAGTACAGATGATTAAGGGGGAGGGTGCTGCATTTTGGTTGGTTAAGGAGTTGGCTAGGATAGCTTCATTTCAATCTTGAGGAGAGTTGGATTGCTATGAGGTTGACTAGTGTACGACTGTTATTGAGTCAAGCCGAGTTAGTGGTGAATTGTAGGTTGGCACTGTAGCTAAAGACTATGGGGCTAGTTTTATTGTTGTTGATGAGAAAGGGTAGTTTCTGGTAGTCCTATTAGCGAAGATGAGATGACTATTCCTAAGGTAGGTAAGCTAAATTGATGTACTAGTAATTTGTGTAAACATTATTCTATGAAATGATAACTCCTTATTTCTTATGATCATGTACCTTACATTGTAATGATATGTTTACTACCTCCTTTCATTTATCGGGTGTTTGTATGTTCCATAGAAGGGTTCGATTAGGGGTTCCTTGCCTGCTATTTTTCTTCAAGATGTGTCTGTTATAAGTGATATGGTTTTGGTGGTTAGGTTTTCTCTAAAGGTTAGGGTTAAGGTTGGCAATGGTTGGTCAATTCTTGAATCTGGACATCCTAGTGGTTCTTCGGTGGTCAATTAGCTAAGGCTGTGAAGGCTTGTATATTAGATCTTGATGAAGCCCGTGAATATATTAAGGGTCCAGAGGTTTTGTTGGGGGTTAAGAAATGGCTAATAAAGCGAGGGGGATGTATTAGGGAACTCTTGTTATGGTTTAAGAAGTTTGAGCTAGAGTGGAAGACACGCTTTGAGAAGGATCTTGCATCGTTGGATGAGTATGATGCTCATCAGTATGAGAAATATTTTCATATCCGATGGTTAAAGATATAATTGGTAGATGTTATGTGCCAAAAAAGAGAGTGGAAGAAGTTTTTGGTTGAAAAATACCAAGAGGATTACAGAAGGGGGGGGGGCTCTAATCTCAAAACAGGATAACCAAGTGGATCAAAACTGGATAAGAGGGATAGATTGGAGGTTGATTATCCTTAGTTAATGTTGGGAACTCAGGAATGGAGGGAGTGGTATGTTGAGAAATGTAATTTTTCAATTTGACTCTGAATGAAATACTAAAGGCTAGAACGCAGGTTGTACATGAGGAACTGTGTTTTTTCATGCTAAAGAAAAGTGTCGAGAGCTTGAGATTTTGTTGAAGGAGCAAAATGATTAGTATCACATGATTAATATCAATGCATGCTAAATTTTCTGAAAAATTGTCAAAAGAATTGCCCTGAACGGTGAAATCATCCACGAATACTTTAACAAAATTTACAAATTGTTTTGAGAAAATTCTTACCATACACCTTTGAAAAGTGGCGGGGGCATTACATATCCCAAAAGGCATTCGCCGGTAAGCAAATGTACCAAAGGGGCACATGAATGTCATCTTCTGTTGGTCCTTCGGGGAAATGACCAATTGAAAATAACCCGAGTACCCATCCAAAAAAGCAAGGTGACTTCAAAGCCTCTCGAGCATTTGATCAATGAATGGTAACGGGAAATAATCTTTCTGGGTGACCGTATCTAGCTTTCGGTAGTCAATGCAAATGCGCCACCCATTTTGGACGCAAGTGGGCACTATTTCACCTTGTCATTTTCAACCACTGTTACCCCACTCTTCTTTAGCACCACTTCTGTTGTACTGACCCATTTTCTATCCAAAATTGGATAAATCATCACGGCTTGAAGCAATTTGAGGATCACCGCCTTTACCACCTCTATCATAGATGGATTCAAACAGAGTTGAGATTGTCGCACCAGTTTTGCATCATCTTCCAACAAAATTCGGTGAATGCAAGTGGATGGGTTTATACCTTTGCTGTAAAATAGTCCATCCAATTGCTTCCTTAGTTTCCCACAAAACCTCCATTAGCTTCTCCTCTCGCTCTTGGGTAATTTTACTCGAAATGATGATCGGGAGTGTCTCCCCCTCCCTAAGAAATGCATACTTTAGGTAACTTTGCAAAGGTTTAAGCTCAATCACCGGGGCTTTCATCATTGATGGAAAGAGTTACAGTTCTGGAATTCCTCTAAAGGTAGAGGATGATGGTTTGAATTCATCTTTTAAAGCTCATTCAAGTCCTCAAATCATTCCTTCAAGTTATTACTCTTAGAATATACATTGTATGCATCATGATTATTACATTCTATAGCAACAACCAAGGAATCATCAATACTTAATTCAAAAAATTCTTGCACAACATAATCTATAACACTAAAGCATGGGGAGAATATTCTTCATTAAGATACTTCATAGATCCCGTTATGTTAAACTTTACTTTAATCCTATTGAATTCCATGGCAAGGGTACTGTTATGCGCATCAATCATTGTCCTAGAAGTTTTAAAAAATAGCCTCCCCAACAAAATTGGAGCAGCATGTTTATCATGCTCAATATCAAGGACATAGAAATCCGCAGGGAATATTAAGGAATCCACCTTAACCAAAACATCCTCTACAATACCCTTACAATACCCTTTCTTTAGCTTATTTTTGGCCCTTTGCTTTCTATTCACAACACATAATTCCTTAAGAAATTTAGCATAACTAGGGATTTGTTCAGTGGCATTCAAGAGAGGAATATTTACCTCACATCTATGAAAGACTTTGTAAATGTCCTTATTATCTTCCTTCCCCCGTTTGTCTTTCAAAGCCTCTGAAAATGGCAGTTCCGGTACATATGGAGGGATCACCACCATTTTTCTTCTTTTGAGGAGGGGATGCAGGCTCGAGAATGGATGTCAATTCATCAATGGTAATCTTCTCCTCCTTCTCCTTTCCCTTCCTCACTTTGTCATTGGCCACTTTCCTGGCCTCTTTCTCAAATTCCTTCTCAAATAAGTCAACCACAACGGGTTCATTTTTAAAATTTTCATCCTCCCAGGAATTGCCAACCTCCTTACCACTTGTAAAAGTGATAGCACTCGCATTTTTTTGAGGATTAGGCTCCGGTTCAGATGGAAGTTTTCCCGAATCTCTTGCCTCCATTCGATTCAAGATTTGAGCCATTTCGATCATTTGCATCTCTAGGTTTTTATGTTAGAGTTAGTCTTATCATGGTGTTTCATTGCCACCCTTAACATCCCCAAACTTTTCTTGACATCCCCAAGCTTTCACCTTGATTGTGGGGCTTTTCACCAAGCCTTTGGTATTGCGATTGTGGTGGCTGATATTGTTGTTGAGGAGGACGATATGGTTAAGAATTTTGACCTCCTCGTGCATTCCCATATCAGAGATTTGGGTGGACTTGGTTAGCGGCATTAAGGCCGATTTTGGTATCCTCCACCTCCTTTGTAACCTTGATATCATTGATACCCTTGATTTTGGTATCCTTTCCATCCTTGATATCCCATGGAACTCACTTCCTCCACATAATCATCTTTCAAAGTAGGACATGAATCTGTAGGATTCGGAGACGAACAAATCTCACAAGATTTTACATGAGGTTTTACCCCGGAATGTGTTATCAAAGTCTTTACCATAGAAGTGAGGGTGGAGACTTGATATTCAAGATTTCCATGGTTGGATGGAGCACTTTCATTGTTGGGGTTTTTCCTTCTGAAATTCTCTCTTGGGCTAAAATTTCTCGATTCTCCAACTAGCTCCTCGTATAGCTCCATTGCTTCCCTCGAGGACTTGTTCCCAAGATAACAATTACAAGATTCCCTCACTAGCATTTGATATTGATCAGGAAGACCATTATAGAAATAATAGACCAAATCTCCGCAGCCATGATGCAAAAAAATAGCAAGAAGTTTCTTGAATCTCTCCCAGTAGTCATAAAAGGACTCCTCGTGCCATTGGAT
>JAULKJ010300538.1:0-11610 GCA_032355405.1 Rubia balearica | reverse complement strand
CCTAAACAATCAAATTATATTTTTCCCCGACTTGGTTCCATTCATGGCTGGATTTTTCACAAACTTGCCTTCTCCTGCTGGTTTTGAAGAGGATAACTCTCATGCCCCATCAACGCACAGATCAAAGGTTGACTATGGTTCTCTGTTCAAGGGAACACCTTCAAAGCATGATTCCTCATACAATTTTTTATTAACTTATCAGTGGTATCATAGAGGTCTGACTGGAAAGTATTCCCGTGAAATGATTTAAAACATGATATATAGTAATAAATATATCAATATATGTAATTAAAATATGACAGTAGCACACATAACATCACTGACAACTACATTGAGAAACATCACATACAGTACTTAAAAAAGATCAATCTCAAGATTTAAAAACATCAACAACACATACTAAATCATCAAAACAACAAAGCTGAATATTAGTTGTATACTTAAGCATGAAAACACCACAAGTATCAAACACTGAAATTAAAACATTACACCAACATACATAACAATACTTAGAGTTTAAACATGAAAGATTAAAGATAGAACCAGAAACATCAACATCAACATCAGTATCTAAAACATCATAGTTGGATAAAAACTTACAGTTTCTACTTCCTTCTTGACTGCAGTATAAGTGCGAAAGTATTCTTAGACATTTAAAAAATAGCAACAACAACACAAAAATTAGCACACAATAAAAAAACAACATAGCTGAACAACAATTGCACACTTAAGCATGAAAACACCACAAGTATCAACCACTGAAATTAAAACATCACATCAGCACAGATAACAATACTTAAATTTGAACATATGAAACATCAAACATATAACCAGAAACATTAACAACAATATCTAAAATATCACATCTGAAAAATAATAAAACATACAGATGCTTCTTACTTCTTGATTCTAGTAACAGTGGGTAAGGTTTCTTACACATCTAAGAAACAACAACAACAACACAAAAATTAGCACAAATAGTAACAAAACCCTAAGGTATCACACACAATCAAAACTGAACATCAATTGCACATTTGAGCATGAAAACACCACGAGCATCAAACACTGAAATTAAAATATCACACCAACACAGATAACAGTACTTAAAACCTAAACATCGAACAGATAACCAGAAACATCAACAACAGTATCTAAAATATCAAATCTGAAAAATAACAAAACTTACAAATCATCCGTCCTTCTCAATTGCAGCAACAGTGGATAAGTGTTCTTAAACATCTAAGAAACAACAACACAAAAAATAGCAAAAATAGTAATAAATCCTACGATATCACACACAATCAAAACTGAACATCAATTGCACACTTAAGCATGAACATGAAACGTCAACAACAGTATCTAACACATCACTGCTGAAAAATAATAAAACTTACAGATTCTCCTTCCTTCTCAATTGCAGCAGCAGTGAGGAAAGTCTTCTTAGACATCTAAGAAACAACTGCAACAACACAAAAATTGACACAAATTCGTAACAATTCACCGAACACAAAAAAATCCCCAAATATTAACATAGTGAACAATATAAACCCTAAAACACACAATAAAACACAATTGAACTACATAATGAACAAATACCACAAAATAGCACAGTAATACTCAATAAAACCTACACAAACCCTAGAGAATTACAAGAACCAAAACAATTAAACAAAAATTGAAAAAATAACAAAATATGCATAAAAGATCACAGCGAAAAATATTTCTTAGAAGATAAAAACAAAAAAAAGGTCAAATTGTATTAGATCGCCAGAAATCGAAGCTTAAACCGGCAAAATCTTCGGAAAATGAAGCGCAACTTCCCTGCGTTCATCGCAAATCACTGCCCAAAAGAAATATGGAAGAAAAATTGAAAAAAGCAGTAAAATTGAAGGAAGTTAGTTGTGTGCGGTTGAAATAGAGGTCAAAGAAAATTGAGAGGAGAGAGAAGAAGAGGAGTTGCGCAGAAGAAGGAAGGGATGGAAGAGAGAAGAAGCCAGAAAAATGTGGGAGAAGAAAATGAAAGATTGATATTTATACCTGGACTTAAATGTAAATTAACAAAATTTCACATCTAGCCCCTGAACTTTTAAAATTTCATTTTGAAACCCCATGCTGAATTCTTTGCAATTTAATCCCTGGTATCACTGTGAGACCACCTTATACAAAACATTGTTAAGGATAAAAGGGGTACTTAGGATGGAAGTTTTTGACATAAACAAGAAATCACGTCTTATTAAAGGAGATTTAGCATTATTTTTTTAAAAAAATCAAATATTTTTTCTCTTTTTACCAATAGAGAGAATGAAGTTTTCTCTTTTCTCTAATTCTCTATTTTAGAGATAATGATGCAGAATCTGTTGGAACCAAAAATTGAGTCAAATCTATAAATAATTGTTGAAAATGACAACTAAAATATTAATAATTCACACTTATGGATATCAAATAAAACACTTAGATAATTCACACTTTAATGGTGTAATCTGGTT
Organism: Rubia balearica; assembly: GCA_032355405.1. Classification (NCBI taxonomy): domain Eukaryota; kingdom Viridiplantae; phylum Streptophyta; class Magnoliopsida; order Gentianales; family Rubiaceae; genus Rubia; species Rubia balearica. The sequence goes on along the minus strand of JAULKJ010300538.1, from coordinate 9,124 downwards.
AAAGTAACTAATAAAATTACTTTAAAAAATTGTTGAAAATGACAACTAAAATATTAATTATTTTAATTGAGTTATAACACTCATTTAAATTAATGTATGATAAAATCTTATTTTCAGATACATAATACATATAATAAATAAATAAATAATTATATTTAAGAGAATGTCATTTATAAAAAAACATCATTGACATTAAAATATATTCAAGCTATATATGTTGATATTTTTAATACATTAGGTAATAAAATTGAAATAAACTCCCTATTTTAAATTTTTCAAAAGTTAATCTGGTCTAAAATAAAGAAATTTTCAATTGTAATACCTCTAAATTCAAAAAACTAGATAGATATGTCCTTAAATGAATTTTAACATGTTTAAAATAGATTTAATGCCTTGATTCCTTTTACATGCCAAACTTCTAAAATTTTCCTTCATGATCTACTTAAAAACAAAATTAAATAAATTTATGGTTTAATCCCCAAAATGATCATCATAAGGGCAAAATATCAACATCTTATGTCATTATTTTTAATGGATAAAATGAAAGAAAATTATTTAGAATATGAGAGGTATAGCTAATAATTTTAACCAACACAGAGTTAGATCGATGAAGAAAATAGTATATAAGGTCAATAATTCATACCTATTAAAATGTGGGTAGACATATCCAAAATTGTTGATATTAAGCTGTAGTAATTATGTATCTGGTAAAAAAAAGTAAAATATAACTTTTTTTGATGACCAGCAGAATCACGTCGATCAACAGCTACTGCGGAATCCTGACAAGCAGCCGGAAGTGAAGCCCATCATCTCAGAGGAGTTCAAGGCTTTCCATGAAATCGATCGTCGGCTCTTGAAGAATTTAGAAATCACCCTAAAGCAGAATGTGAAGAACTCCGTGCATTTCTTGGCCTTTTGGATGTGGTTGGAGCATGATTTTGTGGTTGACTTGAATCTCCAAAACTGGATTCTAGACTCCACACTGAGGTTAGTGGAAAATCTGGCCAATGAGACCAACCCGTGTTTTCAGTGCATCGAGTGCATCGAGAGCAACGTGTTCATGTGCCCATAGTTGGGGCATAAGGAGCTCTGTTACGTGAGGGTGTTATCGAACAGGGATATCACCTTTCGATACCTCTTCGACAATCGGGTGGAGGCGACTGGGGGCATTTCGAAGATGGTGGAGGAAGTGTGCTTTAGGGCATTTGATGATATCATCAAAGCAATTTTGAGCACGCTACCAGTGGAGCCCTCGCCACCATTCCGGGTTGCTCCTGGGCCTCATATGAATAAACCAGTAGCTACCACCCTGATTGATCCCCATATGAGAAAGGTCGAATCAAATAGGACCAAGGCTCTAGACTATATAGCGCCGCCATTTATTCCAGGTGTGTGAGCTCCTCATATGCCGGTGGTGGAGAATACTCGCAGTTTCAGTGCCGGATCACTGGAGGTGTACGTCGCCTACATTAACCATGTTAGGATGCCATTTACAAGAGCGTCTGCAAGAATAGTTTTTCCACCACAGCAACAACGAGTGTTTATGCCTCTCCTGTGGTGAACCCTAGCTCCCCGTCGGCTATGCATTTGGTGCCTGTTATTAAGATGCGTCTACCTGTTGAAGAGTACAGATCCATGGTGCAACAAAAAAATATAGACGATTGGGAGCTCTGTAGCTACTTCAACCACATGAGAGAGTATTTTCTCAGGGAGGAGCCAAATCATTCCTACAATGTGGATGATCGCATAATTTTCATCACTTTCACCAAGTGCTATCCCGTCTTTGAGGCTGAAGTTTGGGACTTTTTCACCGGGTACATACACATTAATCACTAACTTTGTTCCATTAATTTCTTCAATTTTTCTAACCATGCATGTACGAGAAACTTTGTTTCATTAATATTTTTCTTTTTTTACAATCTAGTATTTCAATTTAAGATAACACATCTTGGGCTAGCTATCAAGTTAAATTTTTATCAGAAAAATCCTAACCTAAAGTTTGGGACCATTTTTTATTACTGAAGCAAGGGGAGGTCGTGGCCGTACCTCTCAAAAATATAATTTATAAGCTCTAAATGCTTCCTAACTACAACTAAGTAGATAATGGCAAATCGGGGTTATCCATGAAAAAGAGGGATTTTCCTAAGGGTTTACACATATAAGGGTGGATAATAAGCTATATATATATATATATATATATATATAAGAAAGCATGTAAAGAGGGGGATTTTTGGTTGATTTTTCTAAGTTACGAATTGAAAGACAAAACAACTATCAAAGTAAAGTAATTATGCTATCATGCAACAAGCTACTAAAAAGATGGTAAAATCATAATTAAGAAAGCATTGGGGCAATTGATTCCCATTTCCAAACTCTTATAGGTAATAGACTCATTCACTCATTCATTTACATTAATTGCCTATGGGGAATATTATCACTTTCCTTTGAAGATCAACATTCATTTCTTCTTAATAGTAATTTGCAAAGACGTTCAACGATCATTTGCAATCCTCATTGCTAAGACCTTCAGACCAACAATGCCTAAGGGTATTTCATCAATGGAATTGTATACAAAGAACCATAGATTTGATAACAACTACAAGCATTCTACCAAATGCCTAGTCATTTAACCAAACAAAGCATTCATTAGACTAAACCTAGAACAAACAACATTCAATATCAACCTTTCATTGCTACCTTAGGAAAAATATGATAACAAACACAATTAACATACTCATCTAGCAATCATTTACCTAACAAGAAGTTCTAATTCCATGTTCTTGGATTTTCATGCCAAAAGTGAGAACAAATTGTACACGCCCTAACACTCTAACACTTAATCATACAAACATTTCATATTCTCAAACAACCCATAACATAAATGAAGTAAACATTAACATTAATGGCACAATAAATGCTTCACAATAAATTCTCATAAAAGAGTAAAATAGAGTCTCACTACATGGGTTTGGAAGCTTCAAGCAATTGCTCCCGAGTGATGAGTTTAGCCACTAGAAATCATACTTAAAATTCAAAGAAAATCAAACATAAATCAAAGATGTAACTAGATGAAAAAAGAGAAACTAGGGTTTTCAAAGTCTGAAATAACCATTAGAGCCGACATATTTCCATGTTTGGAATTCTGTCTGCTCTTTTAAAAAAATGATATGACGATGTTATGATTCCGGAGAATGCTTGGCTCCAATTGACCATTGGAGCCTATTTCTTTTCTGAGTACGTAAATATAGGTTCATAGTTCATCCCCCATATCCGGTCCGCATCTGGAGAGAAAAAAACGTTGCTTTTTTTCCAGAATTCAATCGGCTTTGAGTCCAGAACCGATTCAGCCTTTGTTATTGAAGAGCCAATTTACACTTTCTGAGCTCGGAAAGGGTAATTCGGCTCTTCAATAACAAGGGCCGAATTATCTTCCAAACTCGGAAGATACTCTGTATTTAAGAAAACAAAACCCTAAATCAAATGAAACCCTGATTCCACCGAATTTCAAAAACCCTCCATATCTTTCCAACCTCAGATATACAATTGGCTGTTCCTACTCTTATACCTAGTAGACGTTGATTGTCAAATAGAAAGGGGAGGTTCATCATGCATCCCCCTCTCTACATCCATCGACAACAATCCTAACAATCCCGGGTATGATAACGTGAAATTTGTTTCTATTAGTGCTCAAAAGAGGTACGAAGTATTACACTCAAAAGGGAAATCAATTGATTGTTATGCGATGAATTTAATGACTATTTGCAAATAGGATTAGCTGACCCCTTAGAAAATTTTAGGGATCAACATGTGGAGAAGTTGCCCTCGTGTCGTCCTATTTTGATATGACTTGTCAATTCTATAGTAATCTACACGAGATTGCAAATGAAGCTTACTCCACTAGGGTAGGGGGGATTGACATTTTAATTAATCAGTGGACTTTGAATGAAGCCCTAGAGTGCCTGTATAGGAACCCAAAAACCGTTTACTCGAAAGACGTAGATGATATGTTGGATGATTAATCAAGTGAAGTCAATGGAGTGGAATCAAAGTGTTCTCAACCATCATGGAAAAAAATGGAGTAATTTAGTTTTAGGCTCAATTGCTGAGGTGGAAGAGAAAAATTAATTATTTAATGAACTAAAATCACAAGAGGGGAATCAGAGCGGTATCTGAATGATCGATTATTTACATTAGAGGGACGCGGCTTTTTAAACCAATTCCTGGTTTGCTCTTCTTTATTCGTTATTCTGTTATTTTATTAATTATAATTTTCATATTTTTTATTTATTTAGTTTAATTATTTTAAGTAGCTAATTTATATATTGGCATGAAATAACGAGTATTAGTTTATGAATCGTGAGCCCTAATTATTTTATAATTGATTCTTATGTGTTCTTGATTGTTCCTGATTTAATTTATTCTTGATATGCTTAACCCTGATCAACTTGAATATTACTGAGATGATGCTATCTAATTCCACCAATACGTAATCGTTGGAAAGGATTAGTAAGTAGCGAGTTCTTGTGAAAAACAGCTAACTAGCTAAAACATTAATAGCAAGATGGGGGAACAATTAAGTGTGCATTAATATTTGTTTTTACTTTGGTAATTGCTATATCAGGTTCTTTTTATTTTTTATGTTGTCGAGGTGTGTATCTGGTTCAGCGAATACTTTCTGGGGGCATCTTGGTAAGAGAAATAATTGATTAATTGTAATTGATCAATTATCGACAAAGTAAGAAATAATTTGTTGGGTTAAGCGTACCTACTTTCTTATAACTAATAGATACATAAGGATTAATTCATCATTGAGCCTATGATCGATGTTTAACTAATGTGAGTTATTCCGAACCGATTATCTTCTTCATATATATTCTAGATTTTATATTTGTTAGTTTGCATTATTATTTCATATTTGATATTAGTTATTTGCATTATTAATTGTTAGAAAAAAATTTGAAAATTAAAGCGTGGTGTTTACACCAAAATCGTTCTATATTAGTAGGTATTTTATTATAATTACTGCTTTGTTCCTCTTGGGTTCAACTCTGCTTACTACTATACTAATCTCATCTATAGAGTTTGCAGATTATTTTGGTGAGTGAAACGACGAGTAGTGATGTGGTTGTTCCTTTCAAATAATGGTAATAATTCCAGCTTGCGAAAAATCACAGATGCTCTAATTGTGCAATAAATCACCTGAATTGGATCTGGAGTAATGACTCTAATCCTTAAGTTAGTAACTTGTACTACTGAGTGTATTATTTGATTGCTAGTTGCCGGTTACCTTGATATATGAAGTCTATGTCTATTTATAGGCCTCTTGGGCCTACGTTATCAGTGTGTGGCCTGATGTGAAGGTCGTGTTGGTCATGGCCATCTTGGTAGCTACACAACTCTTCTCAGCACATATATCGTGGGTGACATTCTGTCGATCGGGGAGCTAGAGTGGGATCTACTTGTGTGGTATTCATGGTAGTAGTCAGATGTTCCTCCGGGTAAACAGCCCCAACTACGTGGTGCAACCTTCCTGGCACATGCTAGCTCTTCGTTGTGCGAACACTTCACTAACCTGGCTGGGTCAACCACCATGTGGGATGAATCTGATATTTGGGCCATATATATACCATAAGCCCCCACCCCCTAGATATCAATTGTTGAGGGGTTAGAAATGGAGATGCCTTGGAGCAAGATATTAGGCAATCTTATCACCGTCACTATTTTGTGGAGTGAAGTGAAGATTAGAAATGGCCGTAAATTTGTTTAATATGCAGTGTTAACCCCTGGGAGCTGTATGGGTAAATGTATTCTTTTTAAGTTTTTTGGGGGTGACTATGACCTGTTTGGCTTATGAGTTCATCGTCGGGTAGGTTATCGAAGAGGTTTCCACGTAAAAATAATAATCATTATAGTGGACGAATAATCAAAACCTTTCCATTCTTCAAAACACCGCATGTCTTTTACCTTTTCAATTTGGATGTAATACTTGATTAGTTGATAGTTGCACCGATTAAGCGTTTAAGGAAACAAGATTTTGACTTTTTTTTTATATATGGGTTTTGATGTTGCCTATTGTTTATTCTCTTATGTTTTGGTTTTTTGTCTAGCTTCAGGTCTTGAGTAATCTCCCAAAATTTGGACGAATCCTCTTTGCTCCAGTCGCCGGATTTGTTATCAGTTTTCACAATCCAAGTAAGCATTAGATTTCTTTGATTTTGTAATCATCAGCGTGTTGTCTTCGAGTACTTGTATTTATACCGGTAATGTGAAAGATGGCCTAAGCGCGAATATTCCGATAGTCGGTGATAATCGGAATGTTGGATCTGGGAGTAGGGAGGTTGCAGAAACTGTTATAGAGTATGTTTGTCTTCTTCTTAGTGAATTTCTTAATAGTGAGGACAGTGCTCCTGAGATCGATGGTGGAGGGGTGGATGGTCAGTTAGCCGAAGAGTGGTCTGAGAGTCATAGTTATAGTTTGGTTACACCCAGTCAAAATGATAGGTTGAGAATTGCGTACCCTTTTAATTGGTCCGCGGTTAGGGATCCGAAGTCTTAGGAGAACGTTTGTTGTTCGTATAAATTTACGAACAACTAAAATATGGCCTTTTGTACCTGGTTATATGTTCGAAATCTTCAAGGGCTGCAAGTGCTAGAGGATGTCGAGCCTAAAGCAAAAGGTGAGGCTAACGGTTTAATGATTGAGTAGGCTCATTAAATAATCTATCACTCTTTCACAACATCATTGAGCCGGTAACTAAATCATTCATTTTCCCCCCACAGTGGTTGAAACATTTCTAAGCTCACTCCATGGACCCCACTTGATTCTCTCTATCCTACTCATTACTTTTACATTTAATATTTAATTTAGATAAATTTATCTAACAAAATAAATTCAAATGTGAAATTTAATGATACATTTTTAATTTTTGAATTTAATTTAATTTCAAAAAAAATTTCATAAATTAATTTCCAAATTTAAAATTTATTTTATGAACCATATTTAAAAAGAGCCATATATATTTTTTAAAAGAATGTAATTTTATTTTTTAAAATGACCAAAATTTAATTTGGATTTTGAAAATTTAAAAGAGAATTTTTAAAGCATTTTTTTGGATTTTTTGAATTTTTTAATAGCGCAAATTATTTTTCAGAATTGAAAAATAGATTACAAATGTTGGTCATGGCCTTGCTCTGCACATGATTACAAACACGGGCCCTCTGCACATGGTCTGCTCTGCCATCTCTGCTCAGTCCCTACTGTGAAGATTTTCGGGTTCGATTTTATCCCAATTTTTAATTGAGATCGAATTAACCCCCACTGCACATGCCCTGAGGCCGCCTGAAAAATTCTCCAAATCACCAGAGAAGAATGTGCATCTTCGTGGGGAGAATTCCAACTTACGGAGCATGTACTTCAACACCAACGCGAGGACCATAAATAGGATTATGAAGGTACGAAGGTTCTTTCGAACGGTTGCGGACATCACTATTGCTGCTCAGGAGGTTGAACAGTGAACTTAGAACTTATGCTACATATTATATTCGTACAAAGAATATTACAACAAAATGAGGCAATGTGCCACATTCGTACTCATTTTTTAACCGCAAAACAGCAAAGAACAAACTTCCATTGTTCTACATCCAAAAAGCAGGGACGATTAACAGCCCCGGAACACAAAAGCTAAAGCCATCTTTAGCAATTATATGCTGCCGTTTAAATCTAACACCACAATTTTCTTTTTCAAATAGCAGTTAACATGCTTCTTTTACTGGTCACTGTGAGAGCAACTTGATGCCAGCCTCCAAATCTTCCAATGTGATTGTGAGTAGCTCATCCGTGTCAACTGTGTCAAAACTCAACCTCAAATCCAGATTTTCACGTGCATTCACAAGCGTTGGGTCTATCAAACCTCCGTTCATCTCCTGGCGCTGCTTCTCCGTGGTGTCACTCTCTATAAGTGCTGCGACCTTATGTACACTACACGAGGGGTGCAACTTGAAACCATACAACAAGCTGCTCTCTTCTTGATTTGTCATTTTTAGATGAAGGATCTTGGCCAGGTCCTCGCAACTGAAGTCGTTGAATTGGAAGAACTTGGTCACTCTTCTGCAGAAGCCTTCATTGGAAGCAATTACGCGCTTCATTGGTTCACTGTAACCGGCAAAGATGACTACTACTTTGCCGCTGTCCATGAATGACATGATTTCCTCTAGCGCTTCTAACCCGTAGTCTTTATCATCTGCCTTCTGCATGGGTATTAGTCGGTAGGCTTCATCCACAAAAAGAATTCCACCTTCAGCTTCTTGAATCTTTCTCCGTGTCTTAGGACCTGTGTGACCAACAAATTCCCCAACTAAATCTGTTCTCTGCACTTCTGTTACCCGATCAGTCGGAAGAATACCGACCATGTTCAGCAATTTTCCCAGGACTCTAGCAACCATAGTCTTACCTGAAGAGAAGAAGCCAACATGATAAAACATAAGCTTTTCCATGAAAATTTAAATTGATCCTTATAACTGGACACAGGACAACTTTTCACTCATGAATCGTCATATTTCGTATAATGTAACACTAGAAAAATGTACAGTATCTCAGTACCAGTTCCAGGGTTTCCTAAAAAGGCCATGTGAGGTGGCCTTCTGGCTCCAACTTTTAGTCCGAGGGCCCGGCGCCTTTCATCCAGGAGCATCCCCTTCGCCCATTTCCGCAATTGTAGTTTGAGCTCTTCTAAACCAATTATACTAGATAATTCCACTTCTAGGGCATCCATTTTTGCTTGAGTCTCGCTGCATGCTTCAATAGCTTTACGTTTCCGCTGCCCTTCAAGATGACTTTGTAAAAGTTTCCGTAAACTTTCACCTCCTCGGCTTTGAGAGAGATGATTCAGAGGAGTCAAACCCTCCTGCACTTAACACCAATCTAGTTATAACAGTCTGAAACAGAACGAAAAAAATACACTAAAAAACAGTAGAACCAAGAGCAAAATGATCCTACATTGTCTTCAGCACTACAATCAGCATTATACTCCAGCAAAGTCTTTACGGTCGAGTAATCTTCAGCCCGTAGTGAATGCCACACAGCAAGGTGCAACGGAGTCATCCCGTTCTGCAACATCGAATAAAG